>JAWZYU010001001.1:0-56000 GCA_038380435.1 Ryuthela nishihirai | reverse complement strand
AAGCCTGAATTATATAATTTTATAAGATATATATATATATAAATTACAATGGCAATTTTTATTTTTTAAAAATAGATTTTTTTTTTGTTGTACTAAAAGCAGATACATATGTCCTCGGCCTCTCAATTCCGATTCTCCGAATGTATACAGATGACGTGGACATTGAAAGGGTTAAACTACTTGGATATCAATTTCCCACTTTGATGATTTCATATGAAGTCAACAGCACTCAACCATGGCCTCTCTGATTTTGATGAAATTCTGTTACTTGTAATACTCATAAGATAACTAATTTATTATATTTTTCTGTTTAGTAGTTTTCAAGCTGTAAGTATTCATAGGTGCCGAAAATCTTCAAAACTTCAACTGCTGATCTTTGTGTAACATTTATAACTTGCCTTCTATTTATGCTAAATTATTAAAATATTGGTCACATTTGAAGTATCGTGCTATAAGCTTTAAAGTTAAAGGTATTTAACCTGTTCTCATCATATACATCATTCCCAGCATCCGTGATCTACAGAGGTCAAACCAGATGGTGCAATTTAGTTCTCACTCCTAAGCTACATCTACTACATCTAGCCACTGTAGAGCAATTCTAACAAGGTCCTGTTTAACATTGTCTGCCCAATGCATCCTAGGTTTCCACTTCTTTCTGAGGCCTTTAGGCACACTATTCATAACCCTATTTGCTAATCTGTAGGTATGCATATGGGTAACGTGAGCAAACCAATGGAGTCTCCCTCTGCCCAGTATGATACTCAAAGAAAGGTGCTGACTCCTTTACCAAACTTCATCATTACTTAGAAAGTTGAACCACCTAATGCTCAAGATACTGCATAGGCATCAAGTATGTAAAGCATGAAGTGTCCTGTTATCTTGTTTACAAAAAGTCATTATTTTTACTAGATTTCACTACCATAAATAACTCTAGAAGAACCAAAGTGTTATACATTCTAATTTTAGTCTTTAGCTGTTATGCGTGTATTTCTCCACACTCTCCATTCATTCTTGAAAATTCCAGCAGCAATTCCTATTATTCTATGAATCTCATGCTGCATGTCACCAGTATCTCATACATAGCTCCCAAGATAATTAAACTGTGACACCTGCTCAAGACTGCAACCATTCAGATTAACTGAATCACAGCCTGCCTGACCAATTTTCATCACTTTAGTTTTCTATCTGTTTATAACCAAACCTACTCTACTATCAATTTCATCAACAGCTCGAATGAAAGGGTTCATCTCATCAACATCATTTGCCAAAAGGGCTAAATCATCAGCATAATCTAAGTCAGAAATTTTTGTTATCTCCAGACAATTTTAGGCCAAAATCTTTCCCTTGCAGTGGATTTTGCATAACATAATCAATAACCAAACTAAACAGAAAAGGAGACAAAATGCACCCTTGTCGAACACCAGAAGTAATGCTAAACCAATTGCTACAAGCCTTACCATCTCTCACACACAACTCAGTGTTATTATAGAGAGCTTTCATTATGTTAACTAACTTGTCTGTTGTACCATATGATTTCACAATCAACCACAAATTATGACGATCAACAGAATAAAAAGCCTTTTGAAATCAACAAAGGTAGCAACCAAAAGTTTCTAAAACTCTAAACATTTCTCAAGAATCTGCCTAAGTGAAAATATCTGATCCACACGTCCTCTACCACTTCTAAATCCATATTGCTCATCACGCAATTGACTGTCAACCAGATCCCTAATTCAACTAAGCACAGTCGTGCAAAGAACTTTACCTGGAACAGAAAGTAGGCTGTTAACCCTTTAGTTATCACTAGAACTGCATTTACCTTTTTAAAAATTAGGGATAATAATAGCTCTGCTATTAAATCCTTAGTCCTCCCTTATCTGCTGGTAAAATCCTTAGGGTCTGTAAATGGTAGCTAGGCATTAACTGGAAGGAGTGCTGTGTACCAATCCCTGTGATGATGCACAGAACCGGCCAGGTCTAACACCTAATGTCCGACCCCATCTTCTTGTGGTGCAGGCCGTTAGTACTTTTCAAAAGATATATTCTCTTTTGGAAGGGAATGGAAGGGGAGGGCTGCCAGTTCAGTATGGCTTGCTGATCTGGTCATTTATGGCCACTTTTTTCTTTTTTTTCAACCTTGCTGAGGAGTGGTTAACTTCACAGGGCCCTGGTGCTGACCATTTATACCTACTAGACTGGACTTGTTTATGGATTTGAGCTTGATTATGGATCCTGGACTTGCTGCACTGGTGGGCCTCTGTTGAGGGAGAATCTACCGCTGTGTTTTATGTTTGTTTTCTGGGTTGCCAGCCCTAAGTGAACAGAGACATGGGATATCTTATATCAGCTGGTGGAGCATCGTCAAGCCTAAACTGGAGTAATGGGTCTCAGGCAGGCCATACGGCTCTTGAAAAAGTCCACTTGAAAAGGTGAGCCTGATGTTCCTACCAGCATCGGTGACTTCAGCCTTTAGCGGTGGGTTAACAGGTCTTTGCCCCATGCTTGCGATCAGGGGGCTGTTTAATATTGTTGGCCCTACCTATCTCAATAAACCTAGTTTCTTTAAAAATCTTACTAATCATTTTCTCTCTGCAAGAACGTGGAATGTGAGGATGTTACATAGAGATTATTCTCTTGATGTCCTCATGCAGGAATTCCAGCGCTATAACCTAGATATTCTAGGCTTGCAAGAGACCAGATGGACAGGTAAAGGTGAGATACTTAAAAATAACTTTAAATTTCTTTTTTCAGGGACGGAGCATGGAAACAAAAGCAAAATTTCTTCTAAAATTTATATACATTTATACTTCTAAAATTTCTTACAGCAAAATTTCAGACAAGCATTAAAGACTTGAATGTTATCTGCTGTTATGCCCCCACTGAAGATGCTGATGAGAATGAAAAGGATAGGTTTTACGGACAACTTCAGGATATTTTGAATTCTGTCAAGAAAGGAGATATTACCCTTGTTCTACATGACTTCAATCCCAAAGTTTTGTACTGACTCTGACCTTTGGGAATGGGTGATATGCCCTTTTGCTATTGGTAGCTGCAATGACAATGGGCAACGTTTCCTACAGGTTAGTAAACTCAATGGTTTCAGAATAACTAACACTTATTGCAAATATGGTGACATACATAAGTACACATGGGTTTCACCAGATGGGCTGCATAAGAATATGATTGATTATATATTAATTAACAACAAATGGGCTTCTTCTGTTAGGAATACCAGGTCATATAGGAGACCTGAAATTGGATCTGTCCATTACCTTGTTAAGAGTGTCTTGCAAGTTATACTTAAAAAGTGTTGTGCTAAGGTTAAAAAAAAATTACCTTAAATTCTGAAGCTCTGAAAGACCCAGTTTTAGCTAAAGCTTATCATGATAGGTTACTTAGTCATTATGACTCATGGTTTGCTTACTACTGAAGTTGAGGAAGAATGGGACCATTTTAAACAGACTTTTTTGGAAACTAACAGTATTCTTTTAGGAAAAAAGGAGCCAAGGAGGCAGAATTATTTGAGTGATAAGGCACTTGTTCGTTTCAGAAAGAAGAAAGTGCAGGAATGTCCTTAATCAATACCCTACTAGTCCTAATAGAAAGCATTACAGAGAGCTTAATAAATGTGTAAAGGATCAATTAGCTGCTGATAAGAATCTTTGGCTTGATGGCTTGGCTGACATAGCCGAGGAAGCAGCTAGGCAGCACAACAGCAGAGAGCTGTACCAGATAATTAATGTTTTATGTGGTAGAAAACGGACAGGTATGCAGGGATTGAAGGATAAACAAGGTAAGGTTATAGAAGGTGAGGATTCTGTCATGGTTAGGTGGGCTGAGCATTTTACTTATGTTTTAAATAATGTGGTTAGTTCTACTCCCATTGTTTGTAATGATGATAGATGCATTACTGGCTTTAATGTTGGCCCTATAACACAATCTGAAGTTATTTTGACTATTTCTAAACTTAAATTTCGTAAATCCCCAGGGGTAGATGAAATTACTACAGAAATGCTTAGAGCTGGGAATGTTTCAGTTACCACTTAAATGACTGAAATTTTGAATATTTTTATGATAAAGGCATGGTTCCTAAGATTTTACCAGAGGTATTATTATCCCTATTTTCAAAAAAGGTGATCACAGTCCTTGTGATAACTGTAGGGGTATCAGCCTATTTTATGTTCCATGTATTTTGCATGATTGTGCTTAATAGAATTAAGAATCTAGTTGACAGTCAATTGCATGATGAGCAATGTGAATTCAGAAGTGGTAGGGTGTGTGTGGATCAGATATTTTCACTTAGGCAGATTCTTGAGAAATGTCTAGAGTTTCAGAAACTTTTGGTTGCTAGCTTTGTTGATTTCAAAAAGGCTTTTTACTCTTTTGATTGTCATAATTTGTGGTTGATTGTGAGATCATATGGTATACCTGACAAGTTACTTAACATAATGAAAGCTCTCTATAATAACACTGAGTCGTGTGTGAGAGTTGGTAAGGCTTATAACAATTGGTTTAGCATTTAACTTCTGGTGTTCAACAAGAGTGCATTTTGTCTCCTTTTCTCTTTAGTTTGGTTATTGATTATGTTATGCGAAATTCGCTGCAAGAGAAAGATTTTGGCCTTAAATGGTCTGGAGATACAAAAATTTCTGACTTAGATTATGCTGATGATTTAGCCTTTTTGGCAAATGATGTTGATGAGATGAACCCTTTCATTCGAGCTGTTGATGAAACTGCTAGTAGAGTAGGTTTGTTTATAAACAGAGAGAAAACTAAAGTGATAAAAATCGGTCAGGCAGGCTGTGATTCAGTTAATCTGAATGGTTGCAGTGTTGAGCAGGTGTCACAGTTTAATTATCTTGGGAGCTATGTAACAGCGTGACCCGTCAAAATAGCTCAAGACAAAACAGCCCCGACAAAATAGCCTGTTCTAAAATAGCCCAAGACAAAATAGCCCCGACAAAATAGCCCCGAAGAAATAGCTTAGCCTATTTAAATTCTAAATTTCGCATTTTAAAAATTGTATACAGACATATAAGTAAAAATTCTAAATATGGTTTGGTAATTCTTTACAAGTCTTTAAGGTTTGTGTTCCTTGCCACATTCTTTACAAAAATTACATTTCAAGGTTATGTGAAATGCCACGAAGAAAGTCCATATGTTCCATAGTTGCATAATTTTCCACTAATGCTTCCAGGCGTCGATTCAGTTGCACATATTTAGTTTTGCTAGCATCTAGGTTGCGAATACCTGCAGCAAGACGGATTAAGCGGATTTCTACCATATCCTGCTCTTTTCGGAAATGGTCGATGAGTTTGTAGACGGATGGATGATGGCAATCTACAGTTTGCTGGAATGCCCTATGCCACCCTTCTACCGAATTATTTGTCCTCGGAAGACCATTGACAACGCGCTCATGAACATTCCATATATGTATTGCAAATCGTGGTTGTGCTCGGCGATTGCGTCTTATTCGTCCTATATTATGTATCTTCCCAGTAATCGATAATGGGCTCTAGTTCGTTTGGGCATTTTTCAATTAATTCTTCAAATACTCCTATAACATCATGTACCGGTACAAAACTCAACGCAAACAACATTTTTATATAAGCACGCACATTTTCATTATTTACATTAAAGTTCCGCTAAATTCAGTTCTTGCACTTTTCGCCATAAGCACTGTCCCAAATGAAACAAACAGCCAACAACTTCTGTGTTATTAAAAACTTGTTGCACGGCGTTTTGAAACGCTTTCTCGTAATCACTTAACACACTTGTTGGATTTAAAGTTTCCTTCAACTGTAATAGTTTCTGAAATACGCGAACATATATTGCTTCACTTTTATTTCTTAACAATACATATATCAGTGGAATACAACACTTTTCTATTAGTCCGTGTATCGTGAATAATTGAAAAAACAGTTCAGGTGATACTTTAAACGTGCCATCAACAAACCAATGATGATTCTGTTCCAATATTCTCAAATTTTCCTCAGTGCCGAACATTAGAATTCGATCAGGATCGTTTTCTCCAGAATCCCACAGAATAAAATTTTCGTTTCTTGTGGTACTTTGAAGATGAACTGGAATTGCAATATTGGCAACACTTGCAGGATTTGGATATGGAAGATTCGTTTTTTTTCGTATACGTTCTATTGCTCTCTGGGAGGCAATATAATTTGGAAGCTGAATCGATGCTTCCAAAGATATTCCACTTGTGCAGGCTTGATATATTTGCCTAGGCTTCTCCACAGCACTCTGTGCTCTATGTTTCATTTCAGAAACGCATTTCAATGCCTGATTTTTAGCTGGATTTGGCGCATGGTTGTGTTCCGTCACGACCCGGAAGTCAGCACCCAATGTTCTTAGACGCCCTTTACAAGTCGAAACTACACACCTCCACGATGTACTTTCATCCCGGTTTTCCCTAGCCTTGCGATATCGATGACCATCTTTCAGCAGCAGATCTTTTCCTTTTTGCGACGAGATTTTCTCCATTTTTCTTGCAAAACACAAATAATAACAGATTATCAGTTAATATCTATTAAATAGTTCTATATTATATCAATAAATAAACGCATCCGGTAAGATAGATATTAAAATAGCTTACTTATTTCCGTTAGAGATCTCTTGCAACGACTCCCGCAAGACACACGTGCGCCAAGTGCGAATAAAAAACTAAAACTAGAAGCTAAACTAGAAGCATTGGTTTTAATACTAAAACTAAATCACATGGCTCCGCCTACCGGTGAGCCATGTGCCTGTCACGTGACTCATATGTTACTATAATATTTCTAATTATAGATGCACTCAACTTGTTGCAAAGTTACCTTCATTTTACCAAAGTATAGGAAGACATATTACGCGCGTTTTCCGACGCGCAAGTTGGATTTTTACTTTGGATTTTAAATAGGCTAAGCTATTTCTTCGGAGCTATTTAGTCTTGGGCTATTTTAGAATAGGCTATTTTGTCGGGGCTATTTAGTCTTGGGCTATTTTGACGGGGTACCATGTAACAGATACTGGTGATGTGCAGTATTAACTACTATAACACTGGTGATGTGCAGATTAACAGACGGATAGGGATTGCAGCCTGTACTTTTAAGAATCTATGGTGAGTGTGGAGAAATAGACGTATACACCTGAAGACTAAAATTAGATTGTATAATAGTTTGGTTCTTTCCAGGGTTAGTTATGGTAGTGAAACTTGGACGCTGTGTAAACAAGGTAACAGGAAACTAGATGCTTACATAGTATCTTGGGTATTAGGTGGTTTAACTATGTAACTAATGATGAGGTTAGGCAAAGGAGTCTTCAACCTCCTTTAAGCAGCATATTGTGCAGAGAGAGACTCCACTGGTTTGGCCATGTTGCCCGTATGGATAATTATAGATTGGTGAATAGGGTTATGAACAGTGTGCCTAAAGGTCTCAGAAAGAGGAGGACACCTAGGATGTGCTGGGCAGACAATGTCAAACAGGACCTTGGTAAAATTGGTGTGCAGTAGCTGGATGCAGCAGATGTAGCTCAGGACAGATATGCTTGGAGAATTAAACTGCACAGTCTGGTTGGACCTCCATAGCCCATGGCTGCTTGAGGATGATGATGATGATGATGAAAATCCTTAGAAACAATTCCTTTAATCATAACAGATATTCAAAATTTCAGTCAGCCATATGGTAACCGGAACATTCCCAGCTCTAAGTGTTTCAGCAGTAATTTCATCAAGTAAAACAACCAACATATCTAGTTCAAGTTTAGAAATAGTCAAAACAATTTCAGACTGTAATATAGGGCCAGCATTAAAGCCAGTAATGCATCTATCATATTTACAAATAATATGAGTAGAACTAACTATTTTGTTTAGTACATCTCTGAAATGCTCAGCCCACCTATCCATGACAGAACCCTCACCTTCAATAACCTTATCATGTTTATCCATTAATCCCTATATATACCTGTCTATTTCTTCCCACACAAAAACCTTAACTATCTGGCAAAGCTCTCTGCTGTTACACTGTGTAGCAGCTTCCTCAGCTTTGTCAGCCAAGCTATGAAGTCAGAGATTTTTATCATCTAGTAACTGATTCTTTATATGTTTATTACATTCTTTGTAATGGTTTCTCTAGGACTAGTAGGATGTTGATTAAGGACTTTCCTGCAGTTCTTTCTTTACAAAATAAGCTCAAATGCCTTATCATTCAAATAATTTTTCCTCGTCTGCACCTTTTTACTCAAAAGAGTAATGTTAGTTTCAATCACAGCCTGTTTAAAATGGTTCCATTCTTTCTCAACTTCAGTATAAGCAAACCATGACTATCATAATGACTAAGTAGCCTATTAAATTTACTTACCTGTAGGAGATATTGCCCATTGACATTGCAGCTACCAATATCAAATACTTAGAGCTGGGAATGTTTCTTTACCATATGGCTGACTGAAATTTTGAATATCTGTTATGATTAAAGGAATTGTTTCTAAGGATTTTACCAGAGCTATTATTATCCCTAATTTAATATCACCCCTCCTCAAAGGTATTATATTAATGCAGTCATATCCTAGAAGAGTATCACTAACATGTCTGCTGAGAAGCAAACCTACACATTGGACATTTTTTCCATGCTCTCTCACTGAAAAGAGAAATTTTAAGATTATTTTTAAGAAACTGACCTCTGACCATCTGGTCTTGCAAGCTGAGAATATCTAGGTTATAACACTGATATTCCTGAGTGAGGATGTCAAGAGAATATTCTGTATGTAACATCCTCATGTGCACACACCTGTAGAGACAAAATTATTAGTAAGTATTTTTAAAGAAACTAGGTTCATAGTGAGGGGAAGTGCTGACAATATCAAATAGCTCCCTATCACAGGCATGGGACAAAGACCTGTTCCCCCACTGCTAAAGGCTGAAGCCATCTACACTGGAAGACTTCCTCCAATGTAGATTTGATGATGCCCATAAAAGCGAGTTCAGGTACCTGTGATAGCCTCTGATCAGGATTATCCAACAGCTGATAAAACATATCCTGTGAATCTATGCACTTGGGGCTGTCAACCCACAAACAAACAGAAAACAGAGGAAGATTCTCCCTCAACAGAAGCCCATCAGTGTAACAAATTCAGGAATCATAATCATGTTCAGAGCCATTATTCCATTCAGGTTGGTATATATGGTCAGCACCAGTACCCTGCGTGGTTGACCACTCCTCAGCTGGTTAGAAAAAAAAGTAAAGTAGCCATAATAATCAAAATCAGTAAGCCACATTGATGGCAGCACTCCCCTTCTCTTCACTTTCACAAGAGGGTATCTCTTTTGGAAGGTATTAACGGTCTGCACCATGAGAAAGCAGAGTTGTATTTTAGGTGTCAGGCCTGGCTAGTTTTGTGCATCATCACCTGGGTTTGATGCATAGCTCTGCTGCCAATAAATTCCTGGCTACCACTTACAAATTCAGATACTCAGTATAAAATGCTATTTCTTTCAGTATATAATGTATTTTTCATGATAAAGTTAAAGATTCTATTTTTTTTTATTGAAAACATTCACAAAATGAACTCAGTCACCAGAATAACAATTTTAGAAAACTTTTAAGGAATAATAGCTTACTGCTACTGGCAAGTCTCCAGTGAAACTTTATCCATATTTTATGTATCTTTCTAGAACAGTCTTACATTTATTTTTCAATTCACCTTAATTTAAAATTGCTTTTTATAATAATGATTACTTATCTTGCATCTACTTTTAACTTGATCATTGCAAATTTCAGCTCACCATAAAATCTAATTGTTTAAAGTGGGAAAAAGTATATGAGAGAAATGGAAAGCAGTAAGCATAAGAAGAAAAAGAAAGTTCTCTTTTAGTCCCCTTCTGTCCATATAGAACACTAACTGTAAAACAATTTTTAATTTTTAATTACTATTAAATTTATTTTTTTTAAAGAAATATAAAACTGTTTAACAAAGTAGATTTTCAAACAGTGGGTATTTATTTTATTTTTTATTTATATACTATCTGAGAACATAATACACCCATCCCTTGATTTGCATGGTAGATAGGTTCTGTAAATTCACTGTGTGTAAGAATTATATGTTTAGTTAATAGTAAAAAAATAAATAAATATACTCCCCTCAAGCAGCTGCTTGCCACAGAGGTCTGACAGAAGCCTATCAGTTTATATGCTATAGTATAAGGTCTGTGAGGATGGCACGAACTCGGCAGAAAAATAACACAGACATCCATGCCTTACCCAGGGCTCGAACTCAGGTCCCTTTGATTAGTAGCCAAGCATGCTAACCACTCGGTCATGAGTAAATTAAAATTTCAAGATCATTGTCCAAAATGTTTGACTCTGAATATCTCAAAACACATCTTCATGAAAGTTTTCAAAAAAGACAAATTGCAAACTATATTAATTCCAGCATCTTTAGTCCCATAATTTGCCATTGAGATGCATCCATGATTTGTGTGTTGAAATATGATGCATCATTTTCCCATTTTGAATTCTAGTCATCAGGAAAAGACATGGTTTTTGTAGTACAAGGTTGGAATTTTTTTTATCAGAATAGAAATTAACAATTTTTTTAATTGTTTTGAATCAGATGTGGAAAATGGCATTTTAATATATATTACCTATTTATTTTTACCTGTTGATTCTGCTAAAACAATTACTATGAAGTCTAAAAGTAATCCATTTGTTGCAGTTGAACTCATGTCTCCCAGTAACATGCCAGGCATGGTTTTTTTTTTGTTTTTTAATAATAATAATAAATTTATTAAGCCTTAGTATGGTTATGTATGTAGATTACTCCACTAAGCCTTATGGCTTGTCAGCAGGATTCCTTTCAATCACATGACAGGTTAATTAAAAAATAAGACATGTATAATGGAAAATAAACACATAATTAAAAACAGAAAATAAAACAATAACAACAAAGAAAAAAGAAAAAAAAAACGTATTAAAGCATAGACGTGAAAAATTAAACACATTTATAAAATAAACCTATAAAATTACTGATTACAGCACATACTGCACAAAAATATCACCTATTGTACAAATCATCATTTCACATTAAAATTGCACTTGCTTAAAACAATACCAGATACAGGATATGACCTTTTAAACATTACTTTTCAAATATTTACATCTAATAACCATTTCAAAACTTTAGTTTTAATTTCTGAATAAGTGCTCAGGCATAACAGATCTCTTGGTAGAGAATTAAATATTTTGGGAAATTTGATAAGATATCCATGCTTTACCATAATTATTGTGAAAAACTGGTTCAACAAAATAATTTTCAAGCTTTCGTCTTGTATTGATCATATGCAAAATTTTCTCGTGTTCATTTTTAAAGTAATTTCTAATGATAGTTACATAAATATATAACAAGTCCTGGTAAAATGTTCAGATAATGAAAACTATTGCCAAGGTGATCTTCAATAATTGCATGTTTATTGAATTTAACAATATTATTTAGAGTACTTTTTTGTATTCGTTTCATTTTATTTAAAACAGATTTAAATGTGCATCCATATATATTGATACCATACCTAATGATTGATTCACAGAGAACTTTATTTATCATCGTTATGACATCCAATGGAATAAGTGTATTCAACTTCAACACTTTGTAAGATACATACCTTAGTTTATCATAAGTATATTTTATGTGCAATTTCCATTTAAAATCTTGGTCAATATAAATCCCCAAATATTGAATTTTATTAACCTCTTCCACAAATGGGCAGGGACATGCATTTTGGTTAATGTTTAATTTATATTGACAGTTATAATTATGTGTTTTAATGCATAAGTTATTTTACTTGTGCCTGCTCTGAATGGTCATATATTTCGTTTTTTCTTCATTTAAGAAGAGTTTGTTTTTCTGAAACCAAGGATTTGCTACATTATAGTTGTTTTGTGCACATCTAACTACCTCTTCTGCCTGCATACCTGCGTTCATCAGAATGGTATCGTCAGCAAACATAAACAAATTACCCTGAAAATTTATTTCTGCTAAATCATTTATATAAATTGCAAATAAAAGTGGCCCCTAAACTGAGCCCTATGGCACACCTGATTTTAAAATTTGATCTCTACTCTCATAATTTTCAATCCTGGTGATGATAGTCCTTTAGACAAGTAATTTTTGAACCATTTATTCAGTGAACCTCGAATTCCCACCATTGATATCTTTTTTACAATATGTCATGGTTAACCATGTCAAATGCTTTATTAAAATCCATAAATATAGCACAAACTTTTTTTCCAGAATTGAGTGCTGTATTAATGTATTGTGAGAAATGATCTAATAAATCAATAGTTCCTCTGTTCTTCCTAAACCCGTACTGCCTATCTGTAATTATTTTACATTTTTCTAAAAAATTATTAACATATTTGTATACATATTTTTCTAAAACTTTTTCAATAACTGATAAGATCATGATAGGTCTATAATTACTATATATATTTCTTGATATCTTTTTAAATATAGGACTCACAATTGCAATTTTGAATGTGTTAGGAACAATGCCAGTGTTCAAACTCAAATTAATCAAGTGTTGCAGAATCTCAGAAAAACATCTGCATTGTTTTTTATACAGGGTGATTCCAAACTTATCGTTCAAATTTTGTGGGGAGGTAGGGAATACGTCAGGAAACCGATTTCACATAGGAAAGAATGTCCGCAAATGTACGCATGCATATGTAGAGGGCATTGTGTGTACCCAACCAGTGTACAGCTCGCCCGACCACTCCCGCTGTCATCAGTGTACGAGCTGACTTACTAGTGATAAGATGAATCGTTTTACGCATCAAGAGCTAGCAGATATGCATCTCGCATATGGGGCAGCTGGCGAAAGCGGCCGGCGAGCTAGGCAAGTTTACGAAGACCGATACCCCAACAGAAGAATACCGCAGCATCAAATGTTTCCACGTGTGCATCGCAATCTGCGCGAACGTGGTTCACTGCGCAGCAACATGCAGGATACGGGGAGAAGACGACTGACGCGGACTGTCAACGTCGCAGAGCAACTCCTACAGTCCATCGAAGATAATCCGAATACCAGCACACGAGCTATTGCTCAGCAGCTTGGGGTCTCAGTCAGCAGTGTGGCGGATACTGCATGAGGAACGTGTGCATCCTTACCATCTGCAAAGGGTGCAGTTACTGCATCCTGACGATTATCCGAAGCATGTGGAATTTGCACAATGGTTCATGCAGAAAGGTGCCGTGGACCCCAGTTTTCCAGCTTCTGTCCTTTTTACAGATGAAGCTTCATTCACTCGTGAAGGTGTGTTCAATACACACAATTCACATGTGTGGGCTTACAACAACCCGCATGGTACGAGAAGTCACGCTGCGCAACATCGTTTTGCCGTAAATGTGTGGGCTGGAATCATTGGTGACTGTCTGTTGGGACCTTACTTGCTACCGCCCTGATTGGACGGCCGGAAATACCTAATATTTCTCGAGACAGTGTTACCGACTTTTCTGGGCGCTGTTCCTGCGCATATCCGCCGAAATATGTGGTATCAACATGATGGGGCTCCACCCCATAGCACAATTGTTGCGCGTGATTACCTGAACCGAACATTCGGAGCTCGATGGATCGGTAGAGGTGGACCGATCGCTTGGCCACCCAGGTCACCTGATTTATCGCCCATGGATTTCTTTTTGTGGGGGGCCATGAAAGACCATGTGTACGAGACCCCCATCGACAGTGAAATGGACCTTGTTGCACGAATAGTGGCCGCCGCAGGCATTGTCCGTGATATGCCAGGCGTTTTTGAAAATGTTCGGCGGTCAATGCAACGGCGCTGTGAATCCTGTGTCCGTGTAAATGGTCGCAATTTTGAGCACCTACTGTGAACCTGTACTTTACCTTGTTGGAATAAAAGTCACATTCGTTACCACTTAACTGTACTGTTTCCTTGTGTTCACTTTACTTGTCCATTTTGTTCATGTAGATGACGTTTGTGGACATATTTTCCTATGTGAAATCGGTTTCCTGACGTATTCCCTACCTCCCCACGAAATTTGAACAATAAGTTTTGAATCACCCTGTATATGAAATTTTCACCATATCATACATAGCCCACTGCATTACTAGTTTTTAAATTGCTAATGATCTGTACTACCTCATCTCTATTTGCTTCAGGTATAAAAATAGAATGTGAATTAGAAGGTGTAATAATCTTGTTGACAGCTATATTTATATTTTTTGAATATTTCAGGATTAAATTTTCTGTAACACTAGCAAAGTAATTGTTAAAATCATCCACTATCAACTCCACGACTTCTCTAGTAAAACCTGATAACTTCTGTTCCATACCATACTCCAATAACAGATTCAAATATTGGTCGCTACCATATTTGTCTATATTTGCAGTATCAATATTAAATTGCCAACCAAGAAAATATCATTTAGCTTTAAATTTAACTTGAACCAATTTTTCAAATTTGATAGAAATTCTTTAACCTTTTTACTTGGTGATCTGTATAGAGCAATCAAGTTTAATTAAAAAAAGCCATTAATTTCAATTTGTAGTGAATTACTTCCACTGGTGAAATCGAAATATTTAGTTCAGAAACATTCAGCTTATGTCTATAGAAAACTATAAGATCTTTGCCACCTGGGGGCGGGGGTGGCTCAGTCAGTAGCGCGCCAGGCTCGTAATCTGTAGTTCCCAAGTTTGAGTCCCAGTTGGGTCAGCGTTGAGATTTATCTCCACAAAATTCCTCGCCCTGCCCATGGTCAGTAAGGGATCATGGTAAGCTTTAGTTATAACTAGGTCTTTCAGAGCTTCAGTATTAAATGAAAATTTTTTAACCCTAGCACAACACTTTTTAAAGGTTAAGTTGCAAGACACTTTTAACAAGGTAATGGTCAGATCCAATTTCAGCTCCCCGATATGACCTGGTATTTCTAACAGAACTAGCCCATTCGCTGTTAATTAATATACAATCAATCATATTCTTATGCAGCCCATCAGGTGAAACCCATGTGTATTTATGTATGTCGCGGTGTTTGTAATAAGTGTTAGTTATTCTGAATCCAGAGTTTACTTACCTGTAGGAGATGTTGCCCATTGCCATTGCAGCTACCAATACCAAAAGGGCCTATTACTCCTCCCCAAAGGTCAGAGTCAGTACCAACTTTGGCATTGAAGTCACCTAGAACAAGGGTAATATCTCCTTTCTTGACAGAATTCAAAATAAAATCATTTATGATTAATTTTTGATGCGATTAATATAGTAGTGTTTAAACATGGATAAAATTGATTATTAGAGAGAACAACTCGCAAATTGAAGCCTTCCATACAAAGTGCAAAATTTCACATTTTTTCAGGGGTGACATATGAGTTTCATATTTAAATTAAAAAAAATAAATATATTCCATTAACTTATTTTCTTAAGGAATGGTGTGATGAATAGTTAATGCTTATTATCGATTTAAATCTCGAAATTAATTTAAGGCACTCAGACCCTTTGATGGCCCACAATGGGGCGGGGGTGGCTCAGTCGGTAGCGCACCAGGCTCGTAATCTGTAGTTCCCAGGTTCGAGTCCCAGTTGGGTCAGCGTTGAGATTTATCTCTGTAAAATTCCCCGCCCTGCCCACGGTCAGTAGGGGACACCGATGGGCTTGGATAGGCCGCCGTCCGACGGATGGGACGTTAAGCCGTGGCTCTGTGTGTGGGAGAGCTATACCCTGTGCACGTTAAAGAACACACTGGATGGCCTTGACGGGAGGCTACCATCTATCTCCCAACAGCTGTTCCAGTGGGTCCCCTCCCCCAACCTTCTCTGAGCCTTCGGGGTCCATGTGACCTGGCCATTTAGCCCATGGTGTGCAAAAAAGTGCCGCTCAGAGGTAAAACAACCCAACCCAACTTTGCCACCTGAAATATTAACATCAATAGTGATTTTATCAAAACCAGCTAAATTAATAAGTGAATTTTCCATAGTGTTAGTTGTACTTTCTGCTAGAATAATAACATCCAAATAATCAATAAATGAATCATTATAAACAGTAAAGAGGTCCCAATTTTTTTTAACTGATCTCATATTAATATAGAATATGCCTAATTCATTATCATCTTTGCCTTGTAAAAAATATTAGGATTAAACTCTTGTGTAGTATCAGGGCCATCGAAATCTAATTCATTATCTGTTAGTTCAATAACCTCTGTAATTATTTAAAAATGGAAAAAACTATAATTTGAAAAAGGCAAAAATTAATCTGTAGTTAAATCCTCAATAATATCAAACATATTAATCCTTATTGGCTTATCGTTATCTCCTATTTTAACAAATATTTTGTTATTCTTGTACCATACATATTTATAGTTATGTTATCTAGCAAAAACTCTAGCTCTCCAATAAATTTCTTTGTTCAGCTGTGTCAAATTTTTGTTAATATATATTGAATTATTTGAACTGTCATGAAAAACCTCGCCACTGTTAATTCTAGTTTTTTCCCAAGCAATCCACTTATTTTTAGTGGTTCTACTCTTAAATTGTATGATGACATAGGGTAACTTTTGTTTATCCCAAACAGAGACTCTGTGAATCACATCAATATCTTTCGTTTGAAAATCAGTAATATCTAACTTATCAGCTAAATTTTTTACATAGCCATGCAGAACACTTTCGTCTTCTTTTGTTAATGGGATACCATGTATTTCAATGTTTTTGTTTCGACTGTATTGTTCTATATCCACAAAATTAAAATCGACAATCATGGCAAAACAAATTTTTTTCAGCTGTTTTCTCATGTCTACATGAATTTCCTGTGGTACTGTATTACTGAATTACTCAATAAGATACGAAAACGATTGTTCTGTTTATATCTTAGGGATGAAAGGCGGAGAGTAACAAGCAATGCATGGAAGCTTGTGATATGGGGAATGTTAAGGGTTAAAAAATCCCCCCCGCATTTTTTTTTTTGCCCTTTTTGTTTATTTTATAATTTTTTTTTAATTTCAGTATTTAAAAAAAATTATTTTTGGTTTATAAATCTGAAATTAAAATCCGTTTTTTAGGGTTTTTTCAGTTTCACACTAATGAAAATCTGCTTCCAAATTGTACAGTATTTTTTCCTGTTCCTAAAAGGAGAATGTTAATGAAAGGGAATTCCAATCCCCAACTATCCCAGCTCTAGCCAACTAAATGTTAATTTGATTACTTAGAATAGGAAACTTCAGGTTGAAGGAAATAATACGGATTAGAGAATTTTCCTGATCTGTGGGCCATGATTGACATTATAACTTTAATATGTCTCCTGCATGTCTATTGTTATCTGGGTTGATGAGGGATTAAAACTTTTCTTTCACTAGAGTTGAGGCATTTTTAATAATGATCAGTTATGCACTTTATGTTCCCTACTGTTATGTTGCTTATCTCCCTATTGCATTTTGCTTGTCATTTGTTGGCTGATGTCATTAAAATATGTTCATTTCAACTGAGCACAATACTGTTTAATAATCAGAAGAGTTTTGTTAATATTGTACGAGTGTATAATATATACCATATTGGACAGCTTGTGAACTAGCTATATTAGCATTACTAAATGCCTACGCTATGGCTTGCCACCATTATTGCAAATTTCAAATTATTTAACTGTGTAGTAGCAATAACTTATTTAAACTGAGCAGAAATATATGCCATATGCACCGAAGAGCCAAAACATTAATACCAGCGCGTCTTTATGCAAATTGAAGCAACTGCAGGTAAACGATGGCACATGTGAAGGTCCTGAAATGGTATAAATAATACCTGATACTGAGTTCTGTTAATCAGTGTTATTCATATTCTTCAGATGGGAAAGACAGTCAATTTAAGTGAGTTTCACAAAGGTCAAATGTAATAGCCAGACAACTGGATTAGAGCATTTCCGAGATGGCAAGGCTTGTGGGGTGCTCACAGTCAGCCAGGGTTAATACCTTCAAAAAATGGCCCAATGAGGGAAAAACCATGAACCGCCAGCAAGGTGTGGGCCGACCACAACTCATACATGCTAAAGGTGAACAAAGTCTATCCATATGGTATGAGCCAACAGAAGGGATATTATGGCACAACTCACCTGTAATTTGAATGCTGGTGACGGGAGTAATGTGTCACAAAACGCAGTACATCGAACTCTGCTGAAAATGGGACTGTGTAGCCGCAGGCCGCTCCGAGTGCCCATGCTGACCTCAGTTCATCGTCAAAAGTGCCTACAATGGGCATGCAAGCATCAAAACTGGACCTTGAATGATTGGAAGAAGGTCATCTGGTCCGATGAATCTCATTTCCTGTTGCACCATGTGAACTGCTGGGTATGTGTGTGTCGTTTACCTGGGGAAGTATTGGCACCAGGATGTACCATGGGAGAAAACAAGCTGGTGGAGGAAGTGTAATGCTTTGTGCAATATTCTGTTTGGAAACCCTGGGTCCAGTCATTCATGTGCAGGAAACAACGATGTCAACCACCTACCTAAATATCATTGCAGACCAGGTACATCCTTTCATGGCAACAGTATTCCCCTCTAGTAGTGCCTTCATTCAGCAGGATAATGCACCATGCCACACTGAATAGAACATGAGGAAACCTTTCAGGTATTGCCCTGGTCTCCAAATTCCCCAGACATCAATTCAGTTGAGAATCTGGGTTTCTGTTGCAACAGCATATCCGATCTGCGGCAGCTCAACTACATAATATACAAGAATTAAAAGATGGTAATGTGTTGGTACCAAATACCACAAGACACCTTTAGAAATCTTGTCACATCCATGCCTCACCAGGTAAGAGCTGTTTTAATGGCACATGGAAGAAGAAATATGAAAAGAAATACCCCCTCAAGCAGCTGCTTGCCACAGAGGTCTGACAGGAGCCTGTCAGTTTATATGCCACAGTAGGAGATCTGAGAGGATGGCAGGACCTCAGCAGAAAAACGACACACATACCAACATTATATTAGACAGGTGGTCATAATGTTTTAGCTCTTCAGTGTATATTATTCGTTGTTATGCTAGTGTAATTCTGTCATATATTAATCACTGCATAATAAATGATTATTTACCAGACTCCACAGTTTTAATACAAATGGAATCCATATTGAATGTTCATCAAGATTAGCTTGATATCACAGTCAAGATTTGGTGCTTTTAAATTAGCAAAATTTATATTCCTATAAAATATATCCAGAAGATTCACACAATTATCTTGTTAGCGATCAGTATGGGATAATAAATGATGAAATATAACTTGCAAAATAATCCAAGACCACAAACAAAATAAGAGGATGACACATGACCTCTTCATTCCACAACATATCGCTCAAAACATTTGCAACAACATTCTGAAAACGTCACTAGTACAAATAGCATAAATTGTCATTGCATTGCTGTTACAATTTACAAACTGAAATTGTAATTTTACACTTTTTCTGCCAAGAGAAATCTATCTTACTGTACGCTTTTTATAAGCTTCGTTTTTCGTCGTCTCTGCCGAGGTTTCCCCACTGTGACATCAAAATGCCTAGCCAATGACTGTCAAGAAACACCTCCTCACAGAGTGGCACCACCCTTCCTTCATTCACCCTGGCCTCTACTGGACTTATCTTGTTGTAACTGCCAAGTTGATTTGCAGCAGGTGCATCTGGACGTTTTGATGTTATTCACTTATGGGTGCATAATCCGTAGCTACTATATTGTATGTAGTACCTTTCAGTTTCTCTGCAGTTTGTTTTTATACAGTAGGATCACTCTTACATTTGCACATTTAAGATGTTATTTGATGTCATAATTCACAAGTATGATATTGGCTGTAGTGGCATGGAGGACAGTATGCAAGGCTATCTTCCTACTATTTGCTTTATACTAGGTTTAAAACCAATATACAACCATAGATTAGGCTCTGATTCATTCAAAAATATTGTAATATGAATTACAGAATCTGAAATATATGTCGGATATTTATTATGCACATTTCTAAAAGTTGAAATTCAAGTATATGATGGGCACATTAAATGAAACAGAAGAGGCCCTGAGACAATTTTTGAGGGGAGAAGAGGAGATTTTTATGGTACACCACTGTTTTCCACTCTTTTAAAAAATATTTTCTGCCACAAAAGTAGTATTATCAAATTTGGTTCAGTTCCACACAATAATGAACTTCAGTACACTTCTTGCCAAAATTAAGGTAACACTAACAAAATATGGCATAACTTTTTGTATTGTAAGATGTAATTAAATGAAAATTTGCCCGAAAATGTGTAGGAAACAAGAAACCTCAGACTAGAAATGAATATGTTACAATGGCATCATTAAAACAGAAAACGTGCATTGCAGAATACTTCAGATACTCCAAAATGTGCAAATATAATGTCAATATGGAATATAATCTCCTCTGATGGCTAAACAGGCTTGGTAGCATTGATTCATGCTCAATATGTTGTTCAGAAAGGCTTGAGGCAACAAATCCAGTTATTCCACAAGAGCTTACTTTCCTCCCATACATGTTAGATGAGATTTAGGTTTGGGGACCTTACTATCCAGGTCATACACTGGATATCTTCCTTTTCTAAATATTCCTGCACCTGCTCTGTACAAATGGGCATTGTTGTCCATACGCAGAAAACCATTGCCAAACACACTCCTAAAAAGTTTCATATAGGATTCCAATGATCTCTTCTGTTTACCTCTAAGCAGTTATGTAATCTCCATCAAACACCTAAGAGAAGTATGGCTAAAATTGCATTTAGATGACCTTTTTTGGTGATTGGTGGGCCACAAACCTCTGACCTTTTGTCCACCTGCATTAAGCCTTTATGATACTTTTCTGCTGGAAGGCCTGTGGCTGCAGAAACCACAAGAGATAGTTGACACAAATCCATCGTTCTATTCCATCTTGCATTTGGAGCCAGAAAACAATCCGATTGGGTTGATTTAATTCTTGGGTGGCCTTGGCCAACTCTTCTGATATTAGTTCCTGTCTCCTGAAACTGTTTCCAAAGTATTAATACCCACCTGTCTCAACCCATTGTCCCATTTTGCTATCTTTGACAGTTCTGCTTCAAGTCTTCCAACAGCAACAACAGTCCCACCAACACAAGTAATCATGAAATTGAGTGATGTGGTAGCAGCATGTGCTTTTTATAGTCAATAGTAATATGCATGTTGTAAGGAATTGTGGGGGACAGATCAATTACAATTGGACATTCAAAATTTGCATTTAATGTTACCTATAATGGTGTAGCCGTCCCGTGGCCGAGTGGTTAGCACGCTTGGCTACTGATCTAAGGGACCTGGGTTCGAGCCCCGGATTTAGGCATGGATGTGTGTGTCGTTTTTCTGCTGAGGTCCTGCCATCCTCTCAGATCTCCTACTGTGGCATATAAACTGACAGGCTCCTGTCAGACCTCTGTGGCAAGCAGCTGCTTGAGGGGGTATTTATTTTTTTTTTTTTTATAATGGTGTATTTTACCTTTGGAGATATTAAAATTAAAACATTGATGAAAAACAGTATGTTACTAACACAACATTTTTCATCAATATTTGTTTGTTGGTGTATTGGCAGTGAAGCTGTGGCTAAGAATAAATTAAACTGTTTTATAAAAAAAAAATGCTTGAAACTATATGTGATAGACTTATTAGTAATATATTTCTTTACAGGTCCCCATTATATTCTATATTATGTATTGATGATTATCTGATTGCATCTGGAGATGAGGAAGGACAATTTAAGGTAATTTTAAATAAATACTTTAACCAATGCTGTTTATATGATAATCTAGTTTTATACAGTTAAAGACATAGAACTACCACATTTATACTCCTTCAACTTGATTGCCACATTATAGGATTACTGAAATGTTAATTACAACAGTTTCTGGAGAATATTTTTATTTTTTTTTAAATTATTCTGCAAAAACAGCCTTTCTAGGTTGATTGTTAAATTATATTCAAAATTTTACATATTACTTATTTGTTTCATCTTTATACTGTTTAATGTTTTACTTTAAACTTAATTATGCTACAATCTTGAAAATCCAGTTCACAAAGCCTGCATATAAGCCACCACTTGCTTTTATTTTCTCACTATTGTTAAATATTGTACCAATTGTAGACTTAGATAAACCCATTGCTAAACAAATTTCTTGTTCATTTCCCACACTCAATATAATTTGAACTTTCAACTTTACCTTGAGACTATATGCTATTCTAACTCTTCTGCTTCTTTTTTCCATATTGGCCAACATTTTTTTAGATGTTTATTATGTCTTTTGGGGACAAGATGCAGGGAATATAGGGAAAAACAGCATGAAGCACTAGAATTCACAGCACAAGCTTAATGTAATTACTGCTTTGTAGGAACACATGAAGAAATATGATATTTGCTCCCATGATCCACTGCCATGCCTCGCAAACAACTAGTTGTGCATGATGGTACAGCAGTTTGCATGCTTTGAGAACTTTGCTCTGCATTTTTCACCCACTTGTGAACTGGAAAGTTCAAATATCTGAATAGAGTTTACATAGCGAATTTTAGGGTACAAATCCTTCATGTTCGTATAGTAAAAATTCGTATAATGAACATTTGTGTAGCAGTATCTGGGCATATTGCATAAGCAGAGCTGACAACTACTCTATTTTTTTTTTTTAATTATTTTCTCCAATTTCTGTTTTAAAATCCGAAAATCTAAATTAGTCATTGAAAATCTGGATTTTTAAGGTTTTTTCACTTGTACCCGTATGAAATTCCTGCAAATTTTACAATATTTTTGCCCTTTTTAACACGAACATTAATAAAAGGGGAGAATTGTTCTGATTTAGCTATTGTAGGGTATTATGTGCATCTGTGTCCCCACTCCCTAATCTGTGCTTGCTTATGGGACCCACCTGTGCACATCATTCAGAGGAAATCTATAAGAATTCAACTGACCATTTCTGGACAAGAACACATGGCAAATTCCACATCTAAATTCTTTTACAGTTTTGAAGTCTGTTTAATTGTTTCTAAATGAGTGTTTTTTGAACCTATATCCAACTTTCCCTGCTCTGGCTAACAAAACACTAATTGGATTACATTGAATAATGACACTTCAGAGTGAAAGAGATAATACAGATCTCATGCATGTCAATTGTTAAATGGGTTGTGATAATTGGTTGATAAGGGATTAAAACTTTTTTCACTATAGTTGAGACAAGTTAACAGCTGGGCTACTGCTTTCACATTTTGAATGGCTGATCAAGCTCCTTTTTTTTTCAAGTTTGGTTTCAACACTGTAGTAATATTGTCTCTGTTCTTACCTCTGCAATACATCATTACTAGTTTTGTGTTAAAATTTTTACTATGCCTCCTAAATGTTCATACAATCAGAAATATTTGGCAAAATATACCGAAATTTGAATTTGTGAAATCGTTGCATAAAGGGGAAACTTTTGATTTTTGCAAATTCTGAAACTGTGATATTAGCATTGGCATGGAGACTGGAGAGATATTTTACTGCAGAGCAAGATGATGAAACACATTTTAATTTCACTGAGGCTAAGAATCTGCCTGAGTTGGATCAATTTTTAAAGTGTGATGACAATCAGCAAATCAATGCCAAAGTCTAGTTTACAACCGTTTTGTTGGAACACAACATCTCATTATCAGCTACCACTCATGCTAGCAAGCTATTTGCTGTGACATTTCTGAATTTGCCAGAAGTGAGGTATGCATGAGGTCAAATCAAAACAAATTTTATTTTTCAAGAATTTGCTAATAAGTGTTATAAAGACATCTGTTTTCTGTTGCAACTGTTGGCAGCTATGATTCTGGTGGTAATTTATGATGAAAATGGCAAACAAGTGAAGTGCAGCTTTTTATCGGCATTGCTTAGCTTAGAAGATGGTGCAATGGGGGAAAATATTGCTACCTTAATGTTTTCTGAGATGAAGTATATGGGCATTTCATGGTTGAATTGTGTGTAATATGACAATGTTCCTATCAGGCTTGGCAAGAAGAAAGGAGTATATGCCTATCTTAAAGCTGAGCAACCGCATTTAACCCTTTGCACTCAAAGTTTTTTTTTTTAATATAGGTGTTACCAGTTACTCAAAGCAATATTGATAAGAAATAGCTTTTTCATATTGTAGCTTAAAATTTTTTAAATATAAATATTATCAAAATTCTTCCCTGCAAAAGTTTTTTTATTGATAAGGACCATTATATATATAAATGGAACAAAAATAACAGTGATTTACAAAAAATAAATAAAAACAAATGCAAAACTAAAAAAAAACAGTAAAAAATATACATGTACAAAAAATTACAACTTATAATTTTTTAACATGTTTTCTGCTTTCATCACAGTTGTTGAAAACATTCATCGTCACTGCTATCAATCGTGCTTTAACTTCTATCACTGGTATTTATTTCATCTGCCATGTTTATGGGTAAAAATTATGATCACGAATAATAATACGGAGCACAGATATGACACACAACTATCCACTACGGATGTTAGTGCCATACTGACTGTAGTGTGTCACTGCTATGGCGCCCACGAGTTTTACGATAATTCAAGATGGTTCCACTGTGGCACCCTCGGGTGCAAAGGGTTAATTTCCTTAGGTTGTCTATGTCATCTTCTCCACCTGGCTACAGAAAAGGCTGTCAAAAAATTGTCCATTGCAATTGATGAGTTGCAATAGATATTTATTCTTATCTGAAAAAAAAGTACAAAACGAAAAGAAAACCTAAATCATTTTCAGTCATTGTCTAATGCAAACATTCAAAAGTGTATCAAAAAATTCAGTACTCTGCCATACTGGCAATCCAAGTGCTTTCTCAAAAATGTCATAAAAAAGGGTGCAATAACATTTGTTGTTATTCCATCTGTATTGTAATGCTAACTTTTGCAATAGATTGATTGATCTGTTATTTTTCAGGGGATGATGCCTATGTATTGATTATTAATTATTAGCAATTAACTTTTGTTAATATCAAAAACGTATGAATGCAGTGACTTGCTGTGGCAAGTTACTTCTTCCCATGCTGCATGATAAGCTGCCAGTGATCCGAGAAGTTTCTCAAAAAAAAAATGTGGGAAGGGCACAAGAACATTTGTTGTTTATTCCCTCTGTAATGTAATGCTAACTTTTGCAATATATTGATTGATCTGTTATTGATCAGGAGATGATACTTACTTGTTCATTAATAATTATTATTGATTAAATTAATTTTAATTAATATTAAAAGTGTTCGAATGTAGTGACTTGTGCTGCATGACAAGCTGCCACTCCAGTGATTCAAGCCCTTTCTAAAAAAAAAACACTAGAAAATGTCACAATAACTTTCATTGTTATTCACTCTGTATTGTAATGAACCTTTGCAATATACTGATTATTAATTATTAGCAATTAAGTTAACTTTCATTAATATCTAAAACATAATGGATGGAGTTGATTTGACTGTGGCAACCACCACTTCCTTTGCTGCATATGAAGCTTGCCACTGCCAACCATCTCTAAGTACAAGCTCCTGTCCATGGTGAGGGAACCACCCTGTGAAGGTTCCTGTGGTTTGGGTACCTTCAGAGGGTCCTGAATGATCACCTGCAGTTTGCTGTTCTTCGAGACCCATGTCCCGAGAAAGGAGGAACCTGTTAGTTGCTCGGGGGAAAGAGGATCCTGGTAGTTGCTGGAAGGAGAGCTGTGTACCAATCCCCAGTGATGATGCACAGAACTGGCCAGGTCTAGTGCCTAATGTCTGACCCTGCCTTCTCATGGTTCCAAGCCATTAGTACCTTTCAAAAGAGATATTCTCTTTTGGAAGGGAATGGAAAAGTAGGGCTACCAGTTCAGTATGGCCTACTGAACTGGTCATCTGTGGCCACTTTTTTCTTTTTTTTTTTTCAACCCTGCTGAGGAGTGGTCAACTTCACAGGATTCTGGTGCTGATCATTTATACCTACTAGACTGGAATTGTTTATGGATTTAAGCTTGATTATGGATTCTGGAATTGCTGCACTGGTGGGCCATTGTTGAGGGAGAATCTGCCACTGTGTTTTCTGTTTTCTTCAAGGTTGCCAGCCCTAAGTAAATAGAGGCACGGGATACCTTATATCAGCTGGTGGATAATTCTTATCAGAGGTCATCGCAGATACCTGAACCTCACTTAGCTAGTTGGGCATCGTCAAGCCTAAACTGGAGTTATGTGTCTAAGGCAGGCCATAGGGCTCTTGAAAAAGTCCACTTAAAAAGGTGGTGCCTGAAGTTCTTACCAACATCGGTGACTTCAACCTTTAGCGGAGAAGGAACAGGTCTTTGTCCCATGCCTGCAATCAGGGGGCTGTTTGATATTGTTGGCCCTACCTATCTCAATAAACCTAGTTTCTTTAAATATCCTACTAATCATTTTCTCTCTGCAGGAACAGTGAATGTGAGGACTTTATGTAGAGATTATTCTCTTGATGTCCTCATGCAGGAATTCCAGTGCTATAATCTAGATATTCTAGGCTTGTAAGAGACCAGATGGACAGGTAAAGGTGAGATACTTAAAAATAACTTGAACATCAAAATTTAAAACAAAAATTAAAGACTTGAATGTCATCTGTTGTTATGCCCTCACTGAGGACTCTGATCAGAATGAGAAGGATGCATTTTACAGCCAGCCTCAAGATATTTTGAATTCTTTGAAGAAAGGAGATATTTCTCTTGTGCTAGGTGACTTCAGTGCTAACTTTGGTAGTGACTCTGACCTTTGGTCAAGAGTTTTAGGTCCCTTTGGCATTGGTAGTTCCAATGGCAATGGGGAACGTTACCTACAGGTAAGTAAACTTAATGGTTCATGAATAACTAATACATACTACAAACACGGGGGCATTTATAAATATATGTGGGTTTCACTTGATGGGTTGCACAGGAATATGATAGATTATAATTTAATTAACAACAAATGGGCCTGTTCAATTAGGAATACCAGATCATACAAAAGAAAAATACCCCCTCAAGCAGCTGCTTGCCACAGAGGTCTGACAGGAGCCTGTCAGTTTATATGCCACAGTAGAAGGTCTGAGAGGATGGCAGGACCTCAGCAGAAAAACGACACATACATCCATGCCTTACCCGGGGCTCGAACCCAGGTCCCTTAGATCAGTAGCCAAGCGCGCTAACCACTCGGCCATGGGACGGCTCAAGGGAGCCAAAATTGGTTGTGACCATTACCTGGTCACAATTGTAGCTGAAACTTAAGAAATGTTCTGCTAAGGTTAAGAAAATTACCTTCAACACTGAAGGTGTGAAAGATCCAGATATAGCAAAAGCATACAATGATACGCTACTTAGTCATTATGACAATCGTAGTTTTCTTTCTACTGAAGTTGAGAAAGAATGGGATCAGTTTAAGCAGGTTTGTCTTGAAACCAACAGTACTCTTTTGGGTAAAAGGAAACAGAGGAAACAAAATTATTTGAGTGATAAGGCTATGGAACTTATTTCTGAAAGGAGGAAGTGCAGGATTAATATGAATCAACACCCTACTAGTCCTAACAGAAGGCATTACAACAAGCTTAATAAACATGTAAAGGATCAGTTAACAACTGATAAGAATCTTTGTTTTGATAGCTTGGATGACAAAGCAGAGGAAGCAGTTAGATAGCACAACAGCAGGGGTTTTACCAGATTGTTGCTGTTTTATGTGGGAAGAAACAAACAGGCACATGGGGATTGAGGGATAAATATGGCAAGGTTGTTGAAAGTGAGGATTCTGTGATGGCTAGGTGGACTGAGCATTTCAGAGAAGTTTTAAATAATGTGATTATTTATACTCCCTTTGTTTATAATGAGGATAGATGCATTGCTGGCTTTTATGATGGTCCTATATCACATTCCGAAGTCGCATTGGCTATCTCTAAATTAAAACTGCATAAATCCCCAGGGGTGGACGAAATCACCACTGAAATGCTTAGAGCTGGGAAGTTTGTGTTGGCAAATGGCCGACTGAAATTTTGAATATATTTTATGATAAAGGTGTTGTTCCTAAGGGTTTTACTAGAGCTATCATTGTCCCAATTTTTAAAAAAGGTGATCACAGTTCTTGTGATAATTATAGGGGGAAATAGGTTACTTTCTGTTCCAGGTAAAGTTCTTTGCGTTATTATACTTAATAGCATTAAGAATTTGGTTGATGGACAACTGCGTGATGAACAGTATGGATTCAGAAGTGGTAGGGGATGTATTGATCAAATATTTTCACTTCGGCAGATTCTTGAGAAATGTTTAGAATTTCAGAAACCTATGGTTGCTAGCTTTATATATTTCAAAAAGGCTTTTGACTTGGATGATCAACATAATTTGTGGTTGATTGTTAGATCATATGGAATACCTGATAAGTTGGTTAGTGTAATGAGAGCTCTCTATAATAACACTGAGTCATGTGTGAGAGTTGGTACATCTTGCAACGACGTTTTTGAAACACTGCAGCACAAAGTCCAATGTCGCATTCCTGGCAATAGAACCTTGTTTCTTTTCTTATTCTTTTGCCATTTTCATCCCTTTTGGCACAACAAACTGCACACTGCCGACATGGCTTTTCCTTCTTCTCTGTAGGTGGAATGTTGTCAGGGAAGTGCTTCGCAGTCAGGCATAGGGGATGTGGTTCTACCGAAGGCCTTCCACCTTTAGATCTCATATCCTCCGTGTGGTACTTCTCAATTATATTTTCCACTAGTTCCATTCTAAAGTCAAGGTTTCTTTTTGTCCCACCATTCTTCCTGTACAACACAAATGAGTTACAAGTGGCCTGGTCTAACAAATAGAGAAATATTTTTTTATAATATTTTTTCCCTCTTTTTTTTTGTACTGGGATAGTTTGTCAGGTGCTGATCTGCCCTATCCACTCCACCCATTGTATCATTGTACTCGATAATAGTTTTTGGCTTCCATAACACCTTTTCCCTTTTTTTAACGTCCACAAATTCAGTGTTGTGTACCGGTAGAGAGTAGAGTAACGACCTTCTTGTCGTGCCATTTCATCACCATCACTTTACCTCTCTGAAAGACAGTGAATTCCCCCTTTTTCGACTTTTTTTGTTTCATGTCATTTATAATTTCTTTTCTTGTAATTCTCAATGTCCCATAGGTATCAGTTCCTTTAGCAATCAACAAATCAGCCAGCTCTGGGGAAGTGTAGTAATTGTCTGTAGTCACACAATAACCGTTACCTAGTAAGGGTTTCATCAGTGCTAGAACAATCTGGGATGATATAGGTAGATTATTATATTCCTCATTCAGTACTGACCCTTTTCCTGTATAAATAATAATTGACTAGATATATTCGGACTTTGACTCACATAGCATGAAAGTTTTTACTCCAAATCTGGCTCTTTTTAGGGGAACATAATGAATCCATGCTAGCCTACCCTTATAAAGCATGAGACTTTCATCAATAGAAATGCCCCTCTCAGGTGTCAGCAAACTTGAGAACTTTTTGTTCAGATAAAGAAGTACAGGCCAAATTTTATTTAGTTTGGCATTAGGATGTGCTTCCCTATCAAAGAAACTATTAACTGAAAAATGCACATAGCGTTCTGTGAGGACAAACCTACGGTATGACATTACTTTAGCAAAGAATGGAGTAAGAATTGTCTGTTTGTTTGACCAATACCATTCTTCCACTGGTTTACTTATAATTCCCTGCAGAATAATCAAACCTAAAAACACTCTAATTTCACTAGACTTTACTGGCTGCCAATCTTTTACCCTTGAAACTGTTTTCAAAACAGAAGATTTTAGGCACTGGTCAGCATATAGGTTGGTTTGCTCTGTTATCAAATCAATTAGATAATCATCAATAAAAGCCTCAAAATAATAAAGAATATCAGCACTTCCATCATTTTCTAAATGTATAGCAGGAGAAGCAGTAAAAGGAAACCTTGGAGGAGGTGGCTTGGGATCTTGATGTGAACTGATTGGACACCAAACTCTTGCATCAAGCAATTCAGCAGTTGCATCCTCATCAATATCAGGAAAGATGTCTGTACCTTCTGATGAACTTCCTGAATCACTTATTGAAACTTCTTCTGAATCACTCGAATCAAAATCGGACATCATAACGGGAAACTATACATGAAAATAATTCAATATATTAAAACTCATTTGATGTGATTTGAGAAAAATAATTGATATAAATACTATGAACCAACAAATAAGTAGAATACCATGTGCTCAGAAACAGAAGATAGATATGACAAATAATGCAGTAAATGTCCAAGTTTGAGTAAAAACAAGCAGTAGACCACCGAAACAGCTTGTCTACTGAAAACAGCTGATGAATGGGAGGACGAATGGGACGTTGACATACTAATGAAAGTATAATAATATAGTTACAAAAGTTTCCACCTACTGGCACTAGTGTGTAGCATGCTAAAGACACCTATAGAGTGAAACAAGAACTTTTTGAAGGAAGCAAACAGGAAAACATGGGCAAATCAGAACAGGAGCGTAAAAGATTACGATGCCCGTGCTACGCTCGGACAAGTCAATTTTGGGAAGAAGCGGATGAGGATGCCGACGAGGATGAGAAGGATAGGTTTTACAGACAACTTCAGGATATTTTGAATTCTGTCGAGAAAGGAGATATCATCCTCGTTCTAGGTGACTTCAATGCCAAAGTTGGCACTGACTCTGACCTTTGGGGAGGGGTGATAGGCCCTTTTGGTATTGGTAGCTGCAATGGCAATGGGCAACGTCTCATTAAGCTCGTCATGTAAGCTCATCTTATTAAGCTCGTCAGGTAAGTAAACTCAATGGTTTCAGAATAACTAACACATATTACAAACACCACGACATACATAAGTACACATGGGTTTCACCTGATGGGCTGCATAAGAATATGATTGATTATATATTAATTAACAGCAAATGGGCTAATTCTGTTAGGAATACCAGGTCATATAGGGGAGCTGAAATTGGATCTGACCATTATCTTGTTACAAGTGTCTTGCAACTTAAACTTAAAAAGTGTTGTGCTAAGGTTAAAAAAATTTACCTTTAATACTCAAGCTCTGAAAGACCCAGTTATAACTAAAGCTTACTACTGAAGGTGAGAAAGAATGGGACCATTTTAAACAGGCTTTTTTGGAAACTAACAGTACTCTTTTAGGGAAAAAGGAGCAGAGGAGGCAGAATTATTTGAGTGATAAGGCACTTGAGCTTATTTAAGAAAGAAAGAACTGCAGGAATGTCCTTAATGAATACCCTACTAATCCTAATGGAAAGCATTACAGAGAGCTTAATAAATGTGTAAATGATCAGTTAGCTGCTGATAAGAATCTTTGGCTTGATGGCTTGGCTGAGGAAGCAGTTAGACAGCACAACAGCAGAGAGCTGTACTGGATAATTAATGTTTTATGTGGTAGAAAATGGGCAGGCATACAAAGATTGAAGGATATAGAAGGTGAGGATTCTGTCATGGCTAGGTGGGCTGAGCATTTCAGTGATGTTGTAAACCAGGGCTTCTTAAACTTTTTCCACTCGCGACCCCTTTTCTCCAACTTTTTCCACCTCGCGACCCCTTTTCCCCACCAAGAAATTTTTTCGCGATCCGGGTATATTGGTATATAAAATAGGTATACAAATCAAACATTTACTGATAATGAATCATAAAGAAATTTATTTGGAAATAATTCTTTGGCATTCATATAATTTTACCATTTATTAAAAACGAAAGCAAATTGGCATAATAATGAGATGGATGTGCTTGGTTATTTTTACATAAAGAATTAAATCTTGGCTGAATATTTGACACTGCAGGATGTAGAACATCTTCAACGTTTTTCAGAGTTGATTGATATTTTGATTTTATAATCGTCAATGCTGAGAACGCCACTTTGCATAAGTATGTAGTACAAAATGGGAGAAGTATGTTTAGGGCCATTTCAGACATTGTTGGAAATTCTGTCCTAATCCCAAGCCAAAATTCATTTAACGATTTTTTAGGAAACTCAAGTTTTAAACCTGTGTCACTGATAACTTGGGAAATTCTTCTTGAACTTTTAATGACAGATGACTGATGTTTTTGATTTCAATTGATTATGGTTTCTGAACCCAACTTAGTTTTTATAATCAAAATTTGAAGGGAAGTATTTTTAAAACTGTCTCTCCAGGCACTTCAGATGACCAATTATAACTCTTACAATTAAATCTTTAGGAAGGTTATTTTCAATTGTAAAATTATCTGTAGCTGTAAACATTTCAAAAAAAAAACATTTTCCACCCTATTCTTCCATATGTTAACTTTTTTAGTAAAACTTTCACTTATATCTTTTAACATAAATATGTTACAATTTTTTCCTTGAAGCGACATGTTTAAATCATTGAGTTTTTCGAAAATATCTGACAAATAACACAGTTTTGGGAGCCATAAGTCGTTATGAAAAAAATTTAACAAAATCGGATTTCTGCTTAGTCAGAAATATAACAACTTCGTCTTTCAATTTCAATAATCTGTTTAAACTTCACCCTCTTGAGAGCCACCTTACTTCTACATGTAGTAATAAGCTTTTGTAATTGGAGTCCATATCTTTGCAAAGGTTTGAAAACAAATGACTGTTAAGGTCACTGCTTTTAATGAAGTTAATGATTTTGATAGTATTGCGAAGCACAACATCTAACTCTGGTGACTTTTTTTGGCTACAAGTGCCTCTCGATGGATCATGCAGTGAGTAAAAGTTGTATGTTCATTGCCACCAGCTTTAACTTTTGCTACAAATCCAACATTCTCGCCCATCATTGCTCCAGCACTGTCTGTACAGACTCCAAAGCAATTTTTTCACTGCAAACCTTCATTTGTGAAAAATTCATCGACTTTAAGATATATATCTTCCCCCTTGTGTGCCCTTCCAAAGGGCGACAAAACAATAATTCCTTATGTATGCTTCCTTCTTAAATATACCGTACATAAGTAACAACTATGTCATGTTAGAAATATCAGTTGTTTCATCTAACTGACTTGCAAACTTTGGACTGCCCTTAAGCCTGGTAATAAGCTGCTGGAATTGGTCTTTACTAATTTCAGAAATTCTTTTGGAAACAGTATCATTCGATAAAGGAATTTTACGAATTTCATCCCCATACTTTTTCCCATGAACTATTTCTGACATTTTAATAGCAGCAGGTAACACAAGATCTTCTCCTATCACGTAGGGCTTTTTAGTTTTTGCAATTAAATAAGAAGTTTTGTAAGATGCAAGTAAATACTTTTTGTTGACAGTAACAAATATCTCAAAACATTGTTTTCCTTTATTTGAAGATTTTACAAGTCATTCAAAATGTTACTTTTTTTATTGCAGTACGCTGCATGCTTGGTATTAAGATGTCATTTTAGTTTGGCTGGTTTCATGCTCTCTGCAGCCAAAACTTCATTACAAATTAAGCAAAGAGGTTTTTCCACACCATCATGATTATTAGAAGTAAATCCATATTGCAAAAATGATTCAACATATTTTCTTTTTCTTGTAAATATAGGTGTACTACAACCTGGTAGCAAAGACTCTGCTGCATTGTCATCAGCATTTTTACCTCTTTTGTCTAAATTTAGCCACTTATCCATAATCCAATACAATCCAAAGATATACTATTTTCATACATGCTGAGGAATGACGGTAGGAAAATATTAAAACTCTTTATTTTTCGTAATTAAACTATTATGTTTTTATAAGAGCACTATTATGTTTTTATATGCACAGACAAAACAATGCTAATCATAAAATACAATAGTCTGGAAGCTGAGGTGTTTCTGGCAGTGACGTTGCGTGGCGTGACCGGATGCGCAGTTCAAAGTGCGCATGTTGTGTATTAAGAACAAGGCTGCAGTAAAGTCGCACTGCCAGAAACACCTCAGATTCATTACGCATTTCATTTTTGATTAATTTTTGGTTGTTGCGCGTTCATAAACCTTTGGTTAATTCTACTTCCATTGTTTGTAATGATGATAGATGCATTGGTGGCTTTAATGTTGGCCCTATAATACAATCTGAAGTTATTTTGGCTATTTCTAAACTCAAACTTCATAAATCCCCAGGGGTAGATGAAATTTCTACGGAAATGCTTAGAGCTGGGAATGTTTCGGTTACCACTTCGATGACTGAAATTTTGAATATCTTTTATGATACAGGCATGGTTCCTAAAGATTTTACCAGAGCTATTATCCCTATTTTCAAAAAAGGTGATCACAGTTCTTGTGATAACTATAGGGGTATCAGCCTACTTTCTGTTCCAGGTAAAGTTCTTTGCATGATTATGCTTAACAGAATTAAGAATCTGGTTGACAGGCAATTGCGTGATGAGCAATGTGGATTCAAAAGTGGTAGGGGATGTGTGGATCAGATATTTTCACTTAGGCAGATTCTTGAGAAATGTTTAGAGTTTCAAAAACCTTTGGTTGCTAGCTTTGTTGATTTCAAAAAGGCTTTCGACTCTGTTGATTGTCACAATTTGTGATTGATTGTGAGATCATATGGTATAGCAGACAAGTTAGTTAACCTAATGAAAGCTCTCTATAATAACACTGAGTCGTGTGTGAGAGTTGGTAAGGCTTGTAGCAATTGGTTAAACATTACTTCTGGTGTTCGACAAGGGTGCATTTTGTCTCCTTTCCTCTTTAGCTTGGTTATTGATTATGTTTTGCGAAATTCACTTTAAGGGAAAGTTTTTGGCCTGAAATGGGCTGGAGATACGAAAATTTCTGATTTAGCCCTTTTGGCAAATGATGTTGATGAGATGAACCCTTTCATTCGATCTGTTGATGAAACTGATAGTAGAGTAGGTTTGGTTATAAACAGAGAGAAAACTAAAGTGATGAAAATTGGTCAAGCAGGCTGTGATTCAGTTAATATGAATGGTTGCAGTCTTGAGCAGGTGTCACAGTTTAATTATCTTGGGAGCTATGTAACAGATAATGGTGATGTGCGGCATGAGATTAACAGACGAATAGGGATTGCTGCCTGGACTTTTAAGAATCTATGGAGAGTGTGGAGAAATAGGCGTATACACCTAAATACTAAAATTAGACTCTATAATAGTTTGATTCTTTCCAGAGTTAGTTATGGTAATGAAACTTGGACACTTTGTAAACAAGATAACAGGAAACTAGATGCTTACACAGTATCTTGGGCATTTGGTAGTTCAACTTTATAACTAAGGATGAGGTTAGGCAAAGGAGTTGGCAACTTCCTTTAAGCAGCATATTGTGCAGAGAGAGACTCCGTTGGTTTGGCCATGTTGCCTGTATGGATAATTATAGATTAGGGAATAGATATATGAACAGTGTGCCTAAAGGCCTCAGAAAGAGGGGGAGGCCTAGGATGCAGTGGGCAGACAATGTCAAACAGGACCTTGTTAGAATTGGTGTGCAGTGGCCAGATGCAGCAGATAGAGTGGCTCAATGCATCAGCTGTAGCTCAAAAGGGACATGTCTGAAGAGAAAAATTATACAGTCTGGTTGGACCTCTGTAGCCAATGGCTGCATGAGGAATTTTGTCTGTCTGTCTGTCTGTCTGTCCATCCATCCACACAGCCTTGGTGAGTCCACCATGGGTCCACCTGATTATCCACTCCATGGGTGATTAGGTAATTGGGGACATGTCCCCATTTTTTATTAACAAAGGTTTGGAAGGCCTTGTGGGTTTGCCGAAATCCATCAAGCACCTGCAGTCTGGCAACTTGCAAGTTCAGATGGTAAATTGGTATCCACCATGGTACTGATTCTAACCTTCAACATGCCACGACTGCCTTCTTCCATCAAGGCAGGTTATTTGAAATGTGAAGTATGGCTGTATATCCCAAACTTCTGCACCGCTTTAAGTGCCAGAAATATGGTCATGCTTGCACAGCTTGCTGTAACAAACCCACCTGTGCTTGCTGTGGCAACCAGGGATCATCTTGATTCTAACTGCTCAGCAGAAAAGGCAAGCTGTGTGAATTGTAGTGCTGACCATCCAGCATATTCCCTTGACTGTCCCAAATGGAAAGAGCAAAAAGGAGGTGCAATGCCTCAAGACCATTAGCAACATCTCATAGCCTGAGGTGAGAAAGTTCACTGCACTCCCCCCCCCCCCCCACCTGGCAAGGTTTCCTGTGCCAGTGCAGTCATTGGAAAACCCATTGTTCCATTGACTTTGGTGGCAGTGCAGACTGACATCAATATACCACCTATTGAATCTTTCTCATCTGCAGCCAAGTATATCCAAATACAGATGTTGAGATTGATGTCAACATCGACTCCAGTTTCCATACCTGCTACACAGTCTACCACTTCCACCACTGGAACCTCCTCCTTCCTGTCCTGAGGCAACTAGATCTTCCCAACTGAAGGGACCCCTGCTGGGGCCAAGAAGAAAATTTTCCGCCTTCACAAAAATCAGTAACAGATCCGTGTTCCTTGGATGATTTTGAGGACATTGTTGCAGACCGTCCTCTAAACTGTCCTTTGTGGTGGTTAAGTTGAATAGGAATTCATCATCCACCCACTCTTCTAAGTCCTGAGATGGCCACACTCTTGCAATGGAATTGTCTTGGATTTCAGAAGAATCTTGATGTCATTAAGGCCCTCCTTCAGGTACACCAGCCCATCTGTGTGTGCCTGCAGGAGGCATACTTGCAACAGTCATAGATCCCAAAATCCGTCACTTTTCACTAGTTTGCCAGGACCAGGATGGAGATGGTCCAGCCTGCAGGGGTTGTCGCCATCCTCATGAGCAACCATTCTCAATTCCAGGTCATACACCTCACCACCAATTTAGAGGTGGTAGCCATCTGCCTCTTCGTGGAGTTCTCCCTAACTTCCAGGAAGACCTTGATGACCTCATCTCACAACTGCCTTTCCCTTTCCTCATTATATGGGACTTCAATGAACACAGTTCACTTTAGGGCAGTGCTGACACCAATGGGAGAGGTGGGGTCTTGGAGCAATGGCTCCTGGATCCTTCACTCTTCCTGTTGAACATGGTGTCAGTACAACTGAGACACAAGAATCACCCTTCATGATATGGAAAGAAGTTCTTAAAAGCCCTAACATCACCACATTTTCACACTTCACTGAAGATGGAACACTATCCTTGCTCTAAAAAGCTTCCGAGTTTTCTAAAAACTTTTAGCATGCAAATAGTTTGAAGGATAAACATAAAATTTTTATTGCTCAATGACAGAGAACTTTAAGTTATTTTAAGGACAAAAATGGTAGGTAGGTATAAAAAAAAAGTTGCAGGTTCATTTGTGGTGATTATACACGGATCAGCCAATACATTAAAACCATCTCTGTGTTATGCAAAGAAGTGCACATGCAGCCAATCAATGTCCCATGCCAAGGTAGCGAATGATTAATATAATACCTGGCCCGGAGCTCTCACAGGCAGTATTTCGTTTCATCTCAACATGGGAAAAGCAAAGGATTTATGTGATTTCGACAAAGGCAAGATCATTATGGCAAGATGCTTTGGTAAGAGCATCTCTGAAACTATCAAAGATGGTCTGAAAAAGGTGACACTTTGAGCCATTGACAAGGTGTGGGCCAGCCACGCCTCATTGATGCCAGAGGTCAATGCAGGCTATCTTGTCTAGTCCGCATCAACAGGACTACTATGACTGACATTACCCATAATTTCAATTATGGTAAAGGGCCCAGTGTGTTCGAACACACAGTTCATCGTAAGCTCTTGGATATGGGTCAACAAAGTCAGTATGCCTATGCTCACAGCTATTCACTATCATCAACGCTTGCAGTGGGCACGTAATCATCGACAGTGGACCATAGAAGACTGGAAGAGGGTCTCAAAGTCAGACGAATCCTGTTTTCTGTTACACCATGTGGACAGACGAACTTGTGTGCGATGTTTACCCACAGAAGTCTTCTCACCTGAATGCACTGTGTGATGGATTCAGGCGGCTGGAGGGAGTTTGATGGTCTTGGCAATATTTTCTTGGGGAACACTTGGACCATTTATCCCTGTAGAGCAAACTTTGGCAGTTGTCACCTACCTGAACATCGTGGCTGACCAAGTACATCTCTTTATGGCGACTGTATTCCTTGGCAGAGACAGCATCTTTCAACAAGACAATGCCCCATGTTACACTGTGAAGAAGGTTCAGGAATGGTTCCTAGAGCATGATGAAGAATTCCATTTATCTCCATGGTCCCCAAATTTGCCAGACATGAATCCTATCGAGCATTTGTGGTTTGAGTTGGAGAAACTGGTATGAGCAGCATCATCCTAACCTCATAATTTACAGGAACTGTGGGATCTTTGCTTGATGGATTCTTTTGGCGGTGAGAGAAGGACCTACATCATACAATGAAGTGCCATTGAATTAGGGATAGTAACCTAATAATGTGTTGGACCCCTCTGGTGGGGCGGGGGTGGCTCAGTCGGTAGCGCGCCAGGCTCATAATCTGTAGTTCCCAGGTTCGAGTCCCAGCTGGGTCAGCGTTGAGATTTATCTCCGCAAAATTCCCCGCCCTGCCCACGGTCAGTAGGGGACACCGATGGACTTGGAAAGGCCGCCGTCCGTCGGATGGGACGTTAAGCCGTGGCCCCGTGTGCGGGAGAGCCATACCCTGTGCACGTTAAAGAACACGCTGGATGGCCTTGACGGGAGGCTACCATCTGTCTCCCAACAGCTGTTCCAGTGGGTCCCCTCCCCCAACCTTCTCTGAGCCTTCGGGGTCCTTGTGACCTGGCCATTTAGCCCATGGTGTGCAAAAAAGTGCCGCTCAGAGGTAAAACAACCCAACCCGACCCCTCTGGCCCTGGTAACAGCCATCACACAACAAAGCAAGGACTTCACAAGCTTACATAAATGTTCCACAGATGTGACGACCCATGCATCCTCCAGAGCTGTCCACAATTCTCTCAAGGTCATCGCTGATGAGACACTGGCCTGAACACTCTGTTTGATGGTATCCCAGAGCTTTTTGATGCAATTTAAATCTGGGCTTCTAGGTGGCCAATTCATTATTTCAAAGTCAGCAGAATGCTCCTGTAAACATGCAGTAGCCAACCTTGACCTGTGAGGTGAACAGTTGTCTTGCTAGTAGACTCCATCTCCATTGGAATGCATGATGGCCATAAATGGGTGTAAATGGTCAGCCATGAATTCTACTGTACATACTGGGATGCATTGAGAGTCGTCGGTACACATACCAAAGGTCCCACAGATATCCAACTGAAGACACCCCAGGCCATCACTGAGCCACTACTGGCTTGTACTGTTCCAACCTGACATGCAGGATCCATGTCTTCATGGGGTCGGCACCATACCCTCAGTCTCCCATCAGTGTGATGAAGTTTAAATCAGGATTCATCACTCCAGGCTATCCATTGCTAATTTTCAATGGTCCAGTTTCAATGTTCTTTAGCCCAGGCAAGGCGTTGAGCCCAGTATCATGCCATTGTAAGTGGGACTCTTATAGGTCATCTGCTCCCAAAGCCAAGACGATGAAGTGAGTGTTGCACAGTCTGTGCACTGACTTCCCGGCTGGAACCCGCATTCAGATGGAAGGTGATTTCAGATATTGTTTGTCTCCTATCGGTCTGTACATTGTGGATCAGACAGCGAAGCCCACGATCATTCAAGACTGATTGTCCTTTGCAGTTTGTGTGGGTGCTTGTTTTTTTGCCGGAATTTTCATATTCCCAGAACACTCTTGAAACTGCCATATGAGAAAATCCCAAGTGCATTGATAATTTCAGAGATTGAGTGTCACATCCGTTGGGTACCTACAATCTGCCCTATGTCAAATGCATCTAAATCCCGCACCTTTCCCATTACGCTTCTCATGATGAATGCTTGAGGAAGCCAAAGCTGACAGCTATATATGACCGGAGTTTCAGCCATGCATACGCTCAAATACGGGACATGCGGTACTGAATTTGAATAATGTCTCCTATCCCTAATTCAATGGCACTTCAGTGTATTAAGTAGGTGGTTTTAATGTTTTGGCTGATCAGTATATATAATAAGGGTTAACAGAGAAATAGAACCATCAGAGATCAGACAGCTTTGAAAAGTACATTATTGCAAAAGGATTAACCTTGTGCAGGAAAAGCTGAGAAATTGGTCTATTTGACTACTATACACTATGTTGAAAAAAGTGTCCAGACGCTTCCATGTTATGTGAATGGAAAGCCACTTTCAAAGCTCCCTAACATTTAAAATAAACCTTTTACGCAAAAACTGTTATTGGCGATAAATTGTAGATATTACAAAAATCTCTTAATATATTTCCTGCAATATCCAGTTAATACTTAAAGGATGAATGGAAGCTGAAGCATTTTTCTTCAACTTTTGACACTTGTGAAAAAATACCTCAATAATTAAAACACAACTCTTGTAACAATTTGTTCACTAACCTAAATTAAATATCTGAAGTTTGTTTGACAATTCTTTAAGATTTCATCAATTTGGAGGCAATGTGACAGAGTCATTGAAGTGGGACCATTTAACAGCAGACAATACTGCCACATTGCCTCCAAATTGATGAAATCTTTTAAAAAATCATCATACAAACTTCAGATATTTAATTTCTATTAGTGAACAAATTGTTACAAGAGTTGTGTTTTATCTATTGAAGTATTTTTTCACAGATGTCAAAAGTTGGTGCTGACCATATAAACCTACTGGATTGGACTGATATAAGGCTCTGAGTTTGATTATGGATCCTGAATTTGCTGCACTGGTTGGCTTCTGTGGAGGGAAAATTTTCCACTCTGTTTTCTGTTTGTTTGTGGGTTGACAGCCCCAAATGAATAGATTCACAGGATATGTTTATCAGTTGGTGGATAATCCTGAGCAGAGGTCATCACAGGCACCTGAACTCTTTGCTTCTACTGAGATCATCAAATTCTACATTGGAGGAAGTCTTCCAGTGTAGATGTCTTCAGCCTTTAGTGGTGGGGGAACAGGTCTTTGCCCCATGTCTGCGATTAGGGGGCTGTTTGATATTGTCACCATTTCCTCTCTCAATAAACATAGTTTCTTTAAACATCCCACTAACCATTTTCTCTCCATAGGTAGTTGGAATGTGAGGACTCTGCACAGAGCTTTTTCTCTTGATGTCCTCACACAAGAATTCCACCATTATAATTTAGATATTATCGGCTTGCAAGAGACCAGATGGTCAGATTCTTAAAAATAATCTTAAATTTCTCTTTTCAATAAGCATCACCAAGGCATGGGTCTGCTTCTCAGCAGACATGCTAGTGAAGCTCTTTTAGAATATGAGTGCATTAATGAAAGGTTTCTTAAAGCAAAATTTCAGACAAGCGTTAAAGACGAATAATATCTGCTGTTATGCCCCCACTGAGGATGCCAATGAGGTTGAGAAGGATAGGTTTTACGGACAACTTCAGGATATTTTGAATTCTGTCAAGAAAGGAGATATTACCCGTGTTCTAGGTGACTTTAATGCCAAAGTTGGTACTGACTCTGACCTTTGGGAGGGGTGATAGGCTCTTTTTGTATTGGTAGCTGCAATGGCAATGGGCAACTGGAGGAGGTTTCTGTCATAGCTAAGTGGGCTGAGCATTTCAGTGAAGTTCTAAACAATATGGTTAGTTCTACTCCCATTGTTTGCAATAATGATAGATGCAATGGTGACTTTAATGTTGGCCCTATATTACTGCCTGAAGTTATTTTGACTATTTCTAAACTTGAACTAGATATGTTGGTTGTTTTACTTGATGAAATTACTGCTGAAATACTTAGAGCTGGGAATGTTTCTTTTACCATATTGCTGACTGAAATTTTGAATATCTGTTAGGATTAAAGGAATTGTTTCTAAGGATTTTACCAGAGCTATTATTATCCCTAATTTTTAAAAAGGTGAATGCAGTTCTAGTGGTAACTAAAGGGGTATCAGCCTACTTTCTGTTCCAGGTAAAGTTCTTTGCATGATTGTGCTTAATAGAATTAAGAATCTGGTTGACAGGCAATTGCGTAATGAGCAATGTGAATTCAGAGGTGGTAGGGAATGTGTGGATCAGATATTTTCACTTAGGCAGATTCTTGAGAAATGTTTAGAGTTTCAGAAACCTTTGGTTGCTAGCTTTGTTGATTTCAAAAAGGCTTTTGACTCTGTTGATCGTCATAATTTGTGGTTGATTGTGAGATCATATGGTATACCAGACAAGTTAGTTAACATAATGAAAGTTCTCTATAATAACACTGAGTTGTGTGTGAGAGTTGGTAAGGCTTGTAGCAATTGGTTTAGCATTACTTCTGGTGTTCGACAAGGGTGCATTTTGTCTCCTTTTCTCTTTAGTTTGGTTATGTTATGCGAAATTCACTGCAAGGGAAAAATTTTGTCCTTAAATGGTCTGGAGATACCAAAATTTCTGATTTAGATTATGCTTATGATTTATCCCTTTTGGCAAATGATGTTGATGAGATGAACTCTTTCATTCGAGCTGTTGATGAGACTGGGTAATAGAGTAGGTTTGGTTATAAACAGAGAGAAAACTAAAGTGATGAAAATTGGTCAGGCAGTCTGTGATTCAGTTAATCTAAATGGTTTCAGTCTTGAGCAGGTGTCACAGTTTAATTACCTTGGGAGCTATGTAACAGATACTGGTGATGTGTGACATGAGATTAACAGACAAATAGGGATTGCTGCTGGGACTTTTAAGAAACTATGGAGAGTGTGGAGAAATAGGCGTATTCACCTAAAGACTAAAATTAGACTGTGTAATAGTTTGGTTCTTTCTAGGGTTAGTTATGGTACTGAAACTTTGATGTTTTGTAAACAAGATAACAGGAAACTTGATGCATTTGATTCTAGATGCTTACACAGTGTATTAGGCATTAGGTGATTCAACTTTGTAAGTAATGATGAGGTTAGGCAAAGGAGTCAGCAATCTCCTCTAAGCAGCATATTGTGCAGAGTGAGACTCCATTGGTTTGGCCAAGTTGCCCATATGCATAATAATAGATTAGCGAATAGGGTTATGAACAGTGTACCTGAAGGCCTCAGAAAGAGGGGAAGATCTAGAATGGGTGGACAGACAATGTGAAACAGTATTGGCTTGTTTTACCTCTTGAGTGGCACTTTTTTGCACACAATGGGCTAAATGGCCAAGTCAGAAGAACCCCGAAGGCTCGGAGATGTTTGTGGGAGGGAACCCACTTTAACAGCTTTGGGAGACAGATGGTAATTACCTGTCAAGGCCATCCAGCATTTTCTTTAACATGCACAGGGTATGGCTCTCCCACACATGGCACCACAGCTAAATGTCCCATTCGATAAATAGCAGCCTTTCCAAGCCAATTGGTGTCCTCTACTAACCGTGGGGAGTTTTGTGGAGAGAAATCTCAATGCTGGCCCAACTGGGACCTGAACCTGGGATTTGCAGTTTACAAGTCTGATGCACTACCGACTGCGCCATCCCTGCCCCGTGTCAAACAGGACCTTGTTAGAATTGGTGTGCAGTAGCCAAATGCAGCAGATGTAGAACAGGACAGATATGCTTGGAGAACTAAATTGCAGTCTGGTTGGACCTCTGTAGCCTATGGCTGCTTGTGGATGATTATGATAAATTCAGAGATAGCCAAAGCAACTTTATAGTGTGATTTAGGCCATCATTAAAGCCAGTAATGCAGCTATCCTCATTACAAGCAATGGGAGTAGAAATAATTACATTGTTTGGAGCACATCTGAAATGCTCAGCCCACCTATCCATCACAGAATCCTCACCTTCAACCACTTACCATGTTTATCTCTCAATCCCTGTGTATCTGTCTGTTTCTTCCCACACAAAGCATTAACAATATGGTACAATCCCTTGCTGTTGTGCTATCTAACTGTTTCCTCTGGTTTGCTATCAGCCAAGCTATCAAGCCAAAGATTCTTATCAACTTGTAAAGCTTCAAAAGATTATTAAACTTTTTCTCTTTGGACATTTTGACTGATCCAAATTAAATTAAAACTCCAGATAGCATATCGGGTACCAGGCAATATTAACTGGCTAAATAAAATTAAATGAGGGTTCGTTAAGTATATGGGCTTTACTTATTGAGTAAGAAATTGAAAGTTTGTCAGATATTTAAAATTATATCTTAATCAAAATCAATTATCATTGCTCAAGAGAAAAAATAGCGAAGTCAAAATATTCATATAACAAACAAAGTTTATTTCCAAAAAATTCACGATTCACCATTTAAACTAATGAATACAAAAGTAGTCTCAGCAAATAAAAATTCATTTGAACACCTCCAAAACTGACAAACTTCTCAGTTAACATTGTTCTCATTCTCCACTATCATTGCTGTCATCACTACCTTCCTACTAACATTACTGTCTGACACTCCATGACCTAATGTAACTTAGTATTACACGTGTGTTGTACACTGGATAAAACATTTGCATGATCTTATGATTGCATGCTCATTATGTTACAAGAGGAGGAATTAAGGCACACATTAGTGTCTATCAATCAAAAGCCGGTGTTGCGCATTCACAACTCCTTTTAACGGAATGAGGAAAAATGATAATAAAATAGAAATAAATGCCCCCTCAAACAACTGCTTGCCGCAAAGGTCTGACAGGAGCCTGTCAGTTTATATTCAAAAGTAGAAGATCTGAGAGGATGGCAGGACCTCAACAGAAAAAAATGACACATACATCCATGCGTTACCTGGGGCTCGAACCCAGGTCCCTTAGATCAGTAGCCAAGCACGCTAACCATTCGGCCATGGGACGACTGGAAAAATGATGGCCAACTAAAAAATAATCCCCAAAATGATAAATATAATGTAAATAAAGTAAAACTGGTTAAAGAAAAGTAAAAATGAAACTGTGAACCATCACACACTGTTAACTGATCCTTTGCATGTTTATTAAGCTCATTGTAAAGCCATGTGTTAGGACTAGTAGTGTGTTAATTCATATTAATACTGCACTTCCTTCTTTCAGAAATAAGTTCCATAGCCATATCACTCAAATAATTTTTGTTTCCTATGTTCCCTTTTTCCCAAAAGAGTACTGTTGGTTTCAAGAAAAACCTGCTTAAACTAATCCCATTCTTTCTCGACTTCAGCAGTAAGCAAACCATGTTTGCTTACTGCTGAAGATAATATCATGGTATGCTTTGGCTAGAACTGAAGATACCAGTTCTAGCCAAAGCATACCATGATAGACTAAGTAGCCTATCATGGTATGCTTTGGCTAGAACTGGATCTTTCAGAACTTCAGTGTTAAAGGTAATATTCTTAACCTTAGCACAACATTTCTTAAGCTTCAGCTGCAAGACACTTTTGACCAGGTAATGGTCAGACCCAATTTCAGCTCCCCTGTATGATCTGGTATTCCTAACTGAACTGGCCCCTTTGTTGTTAATTAAAAAATAATCTATCATATTCCTGTGCAACCCATAAGGTAAAACCCACATAAATTTATAAATGTTCCGGTGTTTGTAGTGTGTATTAGTTATTTGTAAACCATTAAGTTTACTTACGTGTAGGAGACGTTCCCCATTGCCATTGGAACTCCCAATGCCAAAGGGACCTGAAACTCCTGCCCAAAGATTAGAGGTCAGTACTAATTTTAGCACTGAAGTCATCTAGCACAAGATAAATATCTCCTTTCTTCACAGAATTCAAAATATCCTGAAGCTGGCTGTAAGACATATCCTTCTCATTCTCATAAGAGTTCTCTGTGGGGGCATAACAAGAGATGACATTCAAGTCTTTAATTTTTGTTTTAAATTTTGCTCTAAGAAATCTTTCAGTAATGCAGTCATATCCTAGAAGAGTATCACTGACTTGTCTGCTGAGAAGCAAACCTACACCTTGGAGATGCTTTCCATCCTCTCTCCCTGAAAAAAGAAATTTAAAGTGAATTTTAAGTATCTCACATTTACCTGTCAATCTGGTGTCTTTCAAGCCTAAAATTATCTAGGTTACAATGCTGGAATTACTGCGTGAGGACATCAAGAGAATAATGTCTATATCAACATCCTCACATTCCACGTACCTGCAATGAGAAAATGATTGATAGGATTTTTAAAGAAACTAGGTTTATTGAGAGATGTAGGGCCAACAATATCAAACAGTCCCCTGATTGTAGGCATGGGACAAAGACCTGTTCCTTCTCCGCTAAAGGCTGAAGTCACCGATGTTGGTAAGAACTTCAGGCACTACCTTTTCAAGTGGACTTTTTCAAGAGCCCTATGGCCTGCCTTAGACTCATAACTCCAGTTTAGGCTTGACGATGCCCAACTAGCTAAGTGAGGTTCAGGTACCTGCAATGGCCTCTGATTAGGATTATCCACCAGCTGATATAAGGTATCCCATGCCTCTGTTCACTTAGAGCTGGCAACCCAGAAGCAAACAGAAAACACAGCGGCAGACTCTCCCTCAACAGAGGCCCACCAGTGCAGCAAGTCCAGGATCAATAATCAAGCTCAAATCCATAAACAAGTCCAGTCTAGTAGGTATAAATGGTCAGGACCTTGTGAAGTTGACCACCCCTCAGCAGGGCAGAAAAGTATAAAAAAGTGGCCATAGATGACTAGATGAGTAGGCCAGACTGATCTAGCAGGCCTCCCCTTCTGTTACCTTCCAAAAGGAAATATCTCTTTTCAAGGGTACTAATGGTCTGCACCATGAGAAGGCTGTGTCAGACATCAGATGCTAGACCTGGCCAGTTTGTGCATCATTACTAGGATTTGGTACACAGCTCTCCTTTCACTTTATGCCTAGTTACCATTTACAGACCTGCTTATGTGGCCGAGTGGTTAGCACGCTTGGCTACTGATCTAAGGGACCTGGGTTCGAGCCCCGGAATTAGGCATGGATGTGTGTGTGGTTTTTCTGCTGAGGTCCTGCCATCCTCTCAGATCTCCTACTGTGGCATATAAACTGACAGGCTCCTGTCAGACCTCTGTGGCAAGCAGCTGCTTGAGGGGGTATTTATATATTTTTTTTTATTATAATACACTTTGTAAAAAACATTAAAATTGAATATACCATTTTTTGTTATTGTAATAAAAAATGAAATGTTTTAAACGAACTCTAAAATGTTCTAATTGTATGAATAAGATTAATTTTTCCTTATATCGAATTTATTTATAAATTTAGGTTGTTAAGCAGAACTTAAATGACACATGTAAACATGCAAAATTGGTGGACCTGTAAGAAATCTCTTTTTAAAGGCATTTTTCATAATATCAACATTCATTATGATTAACGCTTATTGTAATTTAGATAAAAGCATTTTTATGAAATGTTTTATTCATTTTGATACAGGTGTATTATATTTTTAATTAATATTATTTGATATAGGTGTGGGACTACAGAAGGCAACAGCATATTATGTCTTTTTCTGAATGTAAAGAATATATCAGTGACCTTGCAATAGATGCAGGTAAAAAAATTGTTTTAGCTACAAGGTATGAATTTGCTATGTATATTCTCTTTTATCATAAAGATTATTGCTTGTTTGATGTAGAGTATCCAGTGGAAAAATGACTATCCAGTACATCATATGACTTCAGTAAAAATTAGAAATCAGTAAAACAGAAAGAAATAAAAACAATATATGATATAACCATGTCTGCAGGATACCCTGATAAATTTGTGAATAAAATCCAAAGAATTGCTGAATTTAAAATACAACAAACATTACAAACTAACCCAGTGCAAATAGCAAACAAAATACAATATACAGTTTCCCTTATATTCCTGTCATATCTAGAACTATAAAAAATACATTAAACCAACATGAATTGAAAATGCCACATACAGTAATTAATACAATGAAAAAATTAATTATTAGCGATAGAGATAAACATATTCCGATAGGAGGGGCGTATAACATAGAGATACCCGATGATGAAAATAAACTAGGGGGGAAAATAAATACATAGGAAAAACATATAGAACATATGAGCAACATATATTTAGAACATCAACAGGACATAAATAACAAAAAATTTAATACAGCTTACAAAATTTAATACAGCAAACAATTCTACAAAATCAATTATAAGTAGAAAATTTAACCTATAAGCCCATAGTAGCACCTCCAAACAAATATCAATTGCAATACGCCGAAAACATTATGATTAATTTACATAAAGATCACTTGTGTAATACTGAAATCCCACCTTTCTGGTGGCATGGAACCTTCTGCCACATGAGCAGCATGATGAAACCTAAACTCATCAATAGAGGGAGATTCCTACTTAAAGCCGTAACATTGAGTGATACAGTGCCAGAGGAAGTCCTGTTGGTGTAGGACGAAACGTCACTTTAGCATGTTAATGTCTGTAATTTTAACATTCTTTAACTTGAAATTTAAGTTTGCTGAGGCTTTTTAAAGTTGTTTTAATGTTTTCTGAGTTGAAATTAAAGTTGTTGAGCTTTTTTAAGATGTTTAAATGTAAAGAGGGGATCTTTTTGAGCAACTCATGTGTTATAGTACGAGTTTTAAAGAATGTGCAACACAAATACATGAGTTGGAGGTGAATCACATTCAGAATAGTGTTTATAGTGCAAAAAACTTGGACTGGTATCCAGAACTTGAATAATAAACATCTGTGCTATACATCAACAGCAACTGCCAGTGAGAAGTCACTGGCAATTGAATTGAAATCCTGGAAGCAGGGCCCTGCAAGAACAATGCAAGGATAATAGCATGACTGGCTGAGCCAGCTAGAAGTATGGAAGACACCTAAAAATGGTAACAATTTACACCTCTTGGGAACTTTTTATAGTAGTGTCCTTAAGTGATAGTTTACCAGGATGAATAATACTGGTGGCTTGACTAGATGAAAATGGTATTAAGCTTAATGTAGACTAGTGTTGCTCAAAAGCTTTTTGCAGTACAGCATAATCGTGAATTAAACATCCTTTTTAAACAAATTGCTGTGTAGTTTGTATTATAGCATTTTATTTCGTATGTAGAAACAAAAAAAAAACGTTAACTTTTATTTTGTGAGCTATTCCGAAATTGTGACTTTGATTTCTGGTTTGCTCTTGCTGTTTCTGTGTTTGTCTTTGAGCTAGTAAGTGAATTAGTTTTTTCTTCGTTTGCCTTTTGGATGTAAGTGGAGAGTTGATTGTGAAATTTTTTAGTATGCTTCCTATATCCTCCTGTACTTTTTTGACTAATTTTTTTATGGTAGGTAGTTCCTGGATTATCTGTTGACTATCTCTGGGTTTTTTATTTTGTAAGATGGTTTTTATGTGAGTATTGATTTTTATTTTGTTGGTTTGATTATTGCTCTTTTTCTGTGATGAGTGGGATAATATCTTTCCAAGTATGCAATTTCTTGTCTATTTCGTAGGGGTGGGTATCTCTTTCCTTAAAATCTGATTTCAGATACATGCATATACCTGTTTTTGCTGGCTCCTGCCTGAGGAGGAGTAGTAGGAGAGTCAACATTGTCATGAATATATCCATTTTTTGTAGAAGAGATGATAGACCATGATTTTATTTTCTGCTGTTCAAATATTTTTGAGGCATGGGTCCAGTTATGTTCTCTATTAATTGTATTCTCCTAATATTGTATACTGCCATTTTAACTTTGCATCCTCTGAAGGTAGCTGGATGTCTGCCTCCACGATTTGGGCATTTATGATAAACATTGGGGTAATTTGCTGCTCTGTGGAATCCTCCACATTTTTTGCAGGCCAATTTGCCTCTACAAATATGTCATATGTCTGTGCTTCCAGCATATGGAGCATTGTAGTGAGGGGGGGGGGACATAAATAATCCCTGATGGAGAATGAGAATCCATCCATAACCACTGCTATAGGTAGGTTTTCAGTTTCAAATGTGAGTATCACCATTTTAGTATCAGTATAGTAGATTTTTTCATTAAATCTATTGTGTTCTTTTTTTTAGTTGGCGTTTTGCTCAAGTGATCATCTCATTATTTAGCAAAGACATAATGTCATCTTTAGACATAGCGATAGGCACCCCATATAATAGTGCCTTGGGGTTTATATGTATTTCCAAAAGGAATGTATATAATGACTGGAAGGTTAGCTTGTTTTCTTTTAGGTTTCTAGCGAGGTTTAGAATTTTTTTTTCTGCTGTTTTTATCTTGATGTTACCATTATGTGTGAGTTGCAGCTTTATTTGCTTCCCAAAATAAATGGATAACTCTTTTTGTAGATGTAGGATGTTGTATGCCGAAAAGGAAGTAGATTTGCTTTGTATAATGACAGTAACTGGATGCTGCAGGTAATCCTCTGGATTTCTATTTGCATCAGCTGAAGCCTGCTTGTCAAACAAAATAACTCTAGTCTCCTGACTAGTTATATCGGATTTTGGATTAAGGGGGTTTCATATGTTTTCTTCTAGTGATATGGAATGTGTTAAGGGTGGGTGGGTGGATGGATTCTGTTGGATAAGGGTGGACTATAAGGAGGAGAGAGTGGGGTCAGAGTCTGGGAAAAAGGAGAAGGGAGTGACTTGAGTCACTTGTATGCTGCTCTGCACGTATGCCTTGAGCTTAGCAAGAAGGCAAACACATGTTGGAATAATGCAAATATATCACCTTTGTTCTCGTTGAGATGACTTCGAAAAAAAGTACCATATTGTAGATTTCAGTGGAGTGCCCTAACTAGTCTAATAGTGGAGAACTAGTTCTGAAATGAACTTTTTTCTCAGCTTACCTAACTCATGGTAAAAATGTTAAAATTAACCTAACTAAGCATCATTACTTGGGATGGCTTCACTCCACACTTTTCTCTCTCCTTCAACAGAAGAGACTCATCAGGCTCCTACCAGCAGGATGGGTAAAACAATGCTTTAAAATTTTCAAATATTGCACTAAACATTATCAAAAGTTCATCTTTTGTCCATCACAAGGAATATAGTTCAGAATTTAACACAAAAAATTTATTTTAAAATGCAGCTATCCCAGAAAATATTTCGAAGCACATTATTATAATCCACTCAGTTAGAACCATTATAAAGTAACATATAAACTGTTTAGTGTGATGGTGCAGTTTAGTTGCCATTCAATGAAAACCAGTCTTCAGATAATCTAGTAAAATACTTTTTTCAATTACAAATTTCAAGTTATAGTCAGATACTGCAGCTATTCCTGCAAATATTTTGCAGCATACATTGGTAAACATTTTTATAATTAACTCTTTCAACCTTTCAGTGCACATAAGTTCAAAAGTCATTCAGTATCTTACTTTAAAGTTTTGAATGTTGCACTAAACATTATCAAAATTTAGTGATTAGAATATAATGTATGAACTGTTTACTGTGACAGTAAATGAAGTTGTCATTCAAGGGAAATCTAATCTCATAATCTTATAAAATACATTTTGGCTTGAAATAATTAGTTGAAAAAAATGGTTGTCCTGAGTGGGATTGGAGCCCACTCCTTCCAGAAACATGCCGGGCATCCTAACCACTAGACCACCAAAAGTTAACCATTTCTTCAACAATATGACATTTACTGAATTGCATTTTGACTTGTAATTTCCTTTGATGATCTGGCAACCAGATTGTATTACACAGTGTTAATCTCTTATGATAGTAGATGTTGTGCACTATAAATCAGCTAAAAGAAATAACATGAGTGACCTCATATAGTGACTCCTGATTATTGCAAGTAGTTTTTATCATTATTAATAGTGTAGTTTTTGTCATTTTTCCATTATTGATAACCAGCTTGGAAAGGCTGCCATTTGTTGGATTGGATGTTAAGCTTTGACCCTGTGTACTGTAAAGCATATCCTGTGCACATTAAAGAACGTGTTGGATGGTCTTGATGGGACCATCCAACATGTTCTTTAATGTGTGCAGGATATGGCTTGATGATTAAAAGCATATCCTGTGCACAGATATGGCTCACACATAATGGTAACATCAAGATAAATCAAAGCATTTTATTTCATATGTAGAAACAAAAACGAAAACTACTTGATGGGAGCTACTATCTGTCTCTTAACAGTTGTCTAGTGTTTTCCCTTCCTTCCCTGATCCCTTGGGGTCCTTGTGACCTGGCCATTTAGCCCGTTGTGGGCAAAAGGTTTTACTCTGAGGTAAACCAACCCAACATTATCGTAAACCAACCCTGTGTCCATTCTTGCTGTTAGTTTGATGATGTCTTACTGCTTTTGTTTTATCAAAATGTATATGGTAAATTTATGATGGTAGAGAGAGATCACTACCACTTAGTTCAGGGTGTTAGTGCACACAATCACTATTTAAATTTTAGTGTCAGCAGTCCGGATCCTATTTGTGTGTATATTGGAGGATAACCAAGCGGTGGTTGAATAAGTCATTCAGCCAATAGAACATGGACAAAACACCATCTCTTTATGCCAATAGAACATGGACAAAATACCATCTCTTTATGTACCAGTGTATGGAACTTGTAGGCTGACGTAGCCAGAATCATATGGATATGAAAGTAGTGACAAACGTACAATCATCGAGGACATATGCTCATTACATGGCCTATTGTTACAGAGTCTGTTCAGTAGACAAGGACAGGTAGCTTAGTAATACCTCGACAATGATAAACGTATCATATTACATCTGAAGCCTTAGGATAAAGCAGTTGTACCAGCAAAAGGAAATAGTAAATATCTATGTATTCCTTTTAGATCTAGTGTATCTTAACAAGGTTTTAAGGTTATATCTCTGACTTTTAGGTTACTTTAGTAATAACATACCATAGTTATTATACAGTACTGTGCAAATTAGTTGGGACAATAGGAAAATGCAGTAACAAAAACACAACTGAAATATTTCTTTGTTTAATAGTGTAGTGTAGTGTAGTTAATAGTGAATGTGACCCCCCCCCCCCCTTAGCTTTAATTACTTCTTTCACCCTCTCAACCATCCCCCTTAGCTTTAATTACTTCTTTCACCCTCTCAACCATTGATGCCACTAGCTTTCCACACATCTCCTTCACTTCAGGGTCATGGTACCACACTTTCATGACACTTTCTATCATTTTGGTTTTCATTGTGCAATCCATCTTAGATATGCACCCTTTAATAATGGCCCACAAATTTTCAATGGGGTTTAGATCGGGCGAATTTCCTGGCCACTCCAATACCTTCAAATGTTGCTGGGTAAAGAAGCTCTTAGCAAGCTTAGAATTGTGGCATGGAGCCAGATCCTGTTGAAATACCCCATCGCCGTTAGGAAACAGCTTCTGCAGTTTTGGGAATATTTTTGCCTCCAGAACGCCTATGTACTTTTTGCTGTCCATCATTCCTACAATGGGGTGAAGCATCTGTGGCCCGAAAGCTGCACGTGCAAGTTTAGACTTGCAGAAGTAGGTTACGAACAAGTTTAGACTTGCAGCAGTTTAGACCCTGCAGTGGAAGGGACTTAGCGTTCCTTCACTTGTCCCAACTAATTCGCACAGTACTCTATGTCCAATGCAAGTAGTATACACTTGGCATTTCTCTGGTTAAGAATTGTAATACACTGTGCTATCTAAATGTAAACAGCTTTATCGTGTTGTTATATTTGATCATTGTTAGCTGTGTTTAATTCATAATATTTAGCACACGAATTGTTGTGCGCAGAGCACGTTTGAAATGCAGGATTTTGTTAAACAGCAGCTCTCGCTTCAGCAACTTATACTTAAAGCAAATTTCCTAACAAAATGTAAGAAATTGGCAGTGATTCTCCGAACACTATGTTTAAATAAAACTGAGTTCTGTTACAGCTTATGACATATACTACAAAAAGCTGAAAAACTTGTGTTACAACAAACTATTAGAAATACGAATAAGGAAATTAGGATTAAAGAAAAAATAGTATATCAAAATTATTTAGGATTAAAATGTACCAACCTAACACAATATATGGGACGAAAAAATTATAAATTCGATTGTAAGGCCAGTAGAATACAGAATAAATGTAATTAAAAATTGAATAATATAATAAGTAAGCAGATTAATCCTAAGGAAAGATCACCAACAACACAAATAAAGCAATATATAAATTTATCTAAAATTGCACTAGATAGTGAGCAACAACACATATTACAGCAAGGAGCTAAATTTGCTTATTATAATACCTCTATTAATGTAATGCAACTGATGCCACAAATTGAACAATCAATAAATAAAATTCCAAATAAATGTAAAGATAAAGAACGTTTTAGATTATATAGAGCAATTCGATGCAAACTGTATAGTAGTAATAATAATAATGATAGGGATGTTAAGATATTGAAACAATTAAAGGCTAACCAAGATATTAAAATACTTTTAGCAGACAAAACTAATCAGATTGTCATAATAGATAAAGAACAATATGATATAAAAATAGATGAAACAGTACAACAGTTAAAATGTCAACACATTGAATATAATCTGTTGCCTAGAATAATAAATGAACTTCAAATGTTGAAAAATGACCTTTTCTTACCTGAGGAGATTGCTAAAAAATATGTACCCTCTATATATCCAGACATACCACACAACTTTTTGTTAAGATTAAACTGTATAAGGAAAACCATCCCCTGAGACCACTTGTCAGTAAACAGAAATCACCTACTTATAATTTGGAAATTTCTCTGCATAAATTTTTAAACAATATTTCCCCCCCCCCACAATTAATACAATAACTGTTTGCCATAAGACAATTCAATTAATTCAAAATGCCATAACAGATGAGCACACCACTATGCATTCCTTGGACATCGTATCATTCTATCCTAACACACCAGTGTTGGATGGGGTGATGCGACTAAAAGCAAAATGGTTAAAAACTGCTGAGCCTAATATAGCACAATATTTCTCTGTACATGAGGCTACGTCGTCCAACTTTTTTGAAGTCGGCAGTCGGACGTGGCTACAGACAGAGGGTGTCCCTATGGGATCCCCTCTGGACTCACGTCTGACATTGTCATGCGGAGGAGACGGCTTTGGCGAAAGCCACTTATAAGCCATTCCTCTACATGTGGTATGTGGATGATGTGCTAATTTTTTGGCCTCATGATATCAATAAATTACAAGAATTTACAAATAATAAATGGAATTCTCCCTAGTATAAAATTTACCTTGGAAACTGAAATAAAACAACAATTACCATACTTGGATATAATGATAACAAGACAAAAAAAAATTGCAAAACAACAGTTTATCGAAAACCAACACACATACCTACCTATATCCCTGCCAACTCATGTCACCCCATAAAGTATAAAAAAGGTAGTATTTTACCTCATTATGTTAGCGTACATTGTTACTGCTCCAAACAGAAAATGCTGCAGGATGAGTTAAACTACATAAACATAACAGCTTCTAAAGCAGGCTATACTCAAAACCAATTAAAACGATGGAACAATAATGCTAAATATATAGTAAACCTCGATTCTCAACCTCGACCCAACCAACAAAATGCAGTTGATAATTTTGCTCACAGCTTACCATATGTGAAAAACGTTTCAGAGGCATTGGATCATACACTACGAAAATACAAGTTAAAATTACCTACAACTATAACGCATTCAATAAAAAACTTGATAATAAATGATAGGGATAGGAAACCACCCATGAGGGGAGTTTATCAAATTACAATACCCGACCCTTTAAATACACTTAATGGGAAAAATAAATGCATAGGGAAAATATTCCTACAATATAGTGACAGAATGCATGAACTTCAAGAAGACATACGGAAAAATAATCATAATACGGCTTTCGCACAAACAGTATTAAATAATAAGCTACAAATTAATCATATTGAATATAAACCGTTAATCACCCCCCAAACAAAATATCAACTACAATACTCGGAAAAGCTGCTAATTCACGCATATCGGGATAGTGTATGCAACATGGAGATTCCTCTATTACCATCTGCATGGAATCTCCTGTTGCATCAATATGCAGATGCAACAGTGTCTACGTAACAATGGCGTGACTGGCGAGACAAGCTTAAATTGGCAAACCCGCAGGGAGTCCACACTGAGCCTGATGATGCCGTAGAGGAGAGTACGGTGAAACGCGTTGCTCAGGGTGTCATATTG
>JAWZYU010001000.1:0-56000 GCA_038380435.1 Ryuthela nishihirai | reverse complement strand
ACCTCAGAAAGAGGGGGAGACCTAGGATGCAGTGGGCAGACAATGTCGAACAGGACCTTGTTAGAATTGGTGTGCAGTGGCCAGATGCAGTAGATATAGCTCAGGACAGACTTGCTTGGAGAACTAAATTGCACGGTCCGGTTGGACCTCCGTAGCCAATGGCTGCTTGAGGATGATGTTCGGTGGAATATATTACTAATTGGGAAACTCTACTCAAGTGTTAATCTAAGACCCCCCCCTCCCCCGAAACTGAATCTTGGTACAGTCGCTCGAAAAAATATCCAAACACTATGGTTGATTACAGAATTCAGAAAAACATATCTGGCAACGATTTTTTTAGAACTTGTAATTAATCTTTTTGAGCAACTGTAATTATATAGCTAAAAGTTTTAACTATATTTTTTGGATTTAGAAAAGGTATTTGATAACGTATCTCGCAATATTTTCTTAAATTAGATAAGAGCTACGGCTTCAAATTCGTTTTCATATCTTTCAAGAGGAACACAAACTGTGAAATTTAAAAAATGTTTAAAATAATTTCTATTCATAAAATTTGGTATTCCCTAAGGATTAGTATTGGGACCATGTCTCGTTTTGACATTTATCAATGATTTCTTTTATTTAAAATTACACTTTTGCAACACATGCTGATACTATCTGGACACTATTGGAGACACAAGAAATTTTGATGATGTCATTTCTTTATTTAACAACTTTTTTAATTTTAATTATAATATTTTACTATTATTTTTCATATACGAAATACTTTCTACGGTTCAGTAAAAGTAAGAGGAAACACAACTGTTTATTATATACCTATATTTATGAATTTTTATAATTTGTATGATGCTACTGCTTGAATCATTTCAATATACAGTCGGACAAATAGATATCCCAACACTGTGGTTGATTAGAACAGAATTCAGAAAAAAATATATGGCAACGTTTTTTTTTTTTAGAAATTAGTGATCTGGCAACCTTCGTGTCACGTGACACGAAGGTTGCCAGATCACTAATTTCTAAAAAAAAATCGTCGCCAAATTTTTTTCCTGAATTATGTATTCAACTATGGTGTTCGGATACTTTTTTGAGCGACTGTAGGTGGTCATATTATTTTGATACTAGATCGTGTGGGCTCACTCACGGAAATATTGAGCGTGTGCACTTACCGTTCACAGCAAACTGGAGCGTGTGCAGTAACTGCACACGCTCCAGTTTGCTGTGAACGGTAACTGGAGCGTATACAGCAACTGTACACGCTCCAGATATTTTCCCTGAATTCTGTAATCACGTGACACGAAGGTCGCCAGATCACTAATTTCTAAAAGAAATTATTGCCAGATTTTTTTCCTGAATTATGTAATCAACCATAGTGTTCGGATACTTTTTTGAGCGAATGTACCTGTGTTCTCTGGAGTGGGGAGGGACTGTTTCCCCTTTCCACATTCAATCACTGGAATGAAATGTACAAGATTTGTAGTAATCGGTTTCGCTTCTCATGAACCTAACTCGAGAGATTGTTGGTGCGATTTCCATCCGAAGAGGACGAATGAGTTCGACTGAAAAAACTTCAGATAGAATTTCATACGAAGAGTTTAGTTTTTAGAGACGATAATAAGAGATTTATGCAAATGATGGAGAGGCAATGCGAAATTTTGAAAAGGAAAAATGAAATCTAATACTTTGGAGGCACAAGATCTTTTTAAAATCTAATACTTTAGAGACACAAGATCTTTTAAAATCTAATACTTTGGAGACACAAGATCTTTTTTGAAATCTAATAATTTGGAGACGCCAGATCTTTTTTTAAATCTAATAATTTGGAGACGCGAGATCTTTTTAAAATCTAATACTTTGGAGACACAAGATCTTTTAAAATCTAATACTTTGGAGGCACAAGATCTTTTTTAAAATCTAATACTTTGGAAACACAAGATCTTTTTTGAAATCTAATACTTTGGAGACAGAAGATCTTTTTTTAAATCTAATAATTTGGAGACGCGAGATCTTTTTAAAATCTAATACTTTGGAGACACAAGATCTTTTAAAATCTAATACTTTGGAGACACAAGATCTTTTTTGAAATCTAATAATTTGGAGACACAAGATCTTTTTAAAATCTAATACTTTAGAGACACAAGATCTTTTTTGAAATCTAATACTTTGGAGACGCGAGATCATTTTAAAATCTAATACTTTGGAGACACAAGATCTTTTAAAATCTAATACTTTGGAGACACAAGATCTTTTAAAATCTAATATTTTAGAGACACAAGATCTTTTTGAAATCTAATAATTTGGAGACGCGAGATCTTTTTAAAATCTAATACTTTGGAGACACAAGATCTTTTAAAAACTAATACTTTGCAGACACAAGATCTTTTTAAAATCTAATACTTTAGAGACACAAGATCTTTTTTGAAATCTAATAATTTGGAGACGCGAGATCTTTTTAAAATCTAATACTTTGGAGACACAAGATCTTTTTAAAATCTAATACTTTAGAGACACAAGATCTTTTAAAATCTAATACTTTGGAGACACAAGATCTTTTTGAAATCTAATAATTTGGAGGCGCGAGATCTTTTTAAAATCTAATACTTTGGAGACACAAGATCTTTTAAAATCTAATACTTTGCAGACACAAGATCTTTTTAAAATCTAATACTTTAGAGACACAAGATCTTTTTTGAAATCTAATACTTTGGAGACGCGAGATCTTTTTAAAATCTAATACTTTGGAAACACAAGATCTTTTAAAATCTAATACTTTGGAGACACAAGATCTTTTAAAATCTAATACTTTAGAGACACAAGATCTTTTAAAATCTAATACTTTGGAGACACAAGATCTTTTTTGAAATCTAATAATTTGGAGCCGCGAGATCTTTTTAAAATCTAATACTTTGGAGACACAAGATCTTTTAAAATCTAATACTTTGGAGACGCGAAATCTTTTTAAAATCTAATACTTTAGATACACAAGATCTTTTAAAATCTAATAATTTGGAGACACAAGATCTTTTTGGAAATCTAATAATTTGGAGACGCGAGATCTTTTTAAAATCTAATACTTTGGAGACACAAGATCTTTTAAAATCTAATACTTTGGAGACACAAGGTCTTTTTAAAATCTAATACTTTAGAGACACAATATCTTTTTTGAAATCTAATACTTTGGAGACGCGAGATCTTTTTAAAATCTAATACTTTGGAGACACAAGATCTTTTAAAATCTAATACTTTGGAGACACAAGATCTTTTAAAATCTAATATTTTGGAGACACAAGATCTTTTTAAAATCTAATACTTTAGAGACACAAGATCTTTTTTGAAATCTAATAATTTGGAGACGCGAGATCTTTTTAAAATCTAATACTTTGGAGATACAAGATCTTTTAAAATCTAATACTTTGGAGACAGAAGATCTTTTTAAAATCTAATACTTTAGAGACACAAGATCTTTTAAAATCTAATACTTTGGAGACACAAGATCTTTTTTGAAATCTAATAATTTGGAGACGCCAGATCTTTTTAAAATCTAATACTTTGGAGACACAAGATCTTTTAAAATCTAATACTTTGGAGACACAAGATCTTTTTAAAATCTAATACTTTAGAGACACAAGATCTTTTTTGAAATCTAATACTTTGGAGACGAGAGATCTTTTTAAAATCTAATACTTTGGAGACACAAGATCTTTTAAAATCTAATACTTTGGAGACACAAGATCTTTTAAAATCTAATACTTTGGAGACACAAGATCTTTTTTGAAATCTAATAATTTGGAGACACAAAATCTTTTTTGAAATCTAATAATTTGGAGACGCGAGATCTTTTTAAAATCTAATACTTTGGAGACAAGATCTTTTAAAATCTAATACTTTGGAGACACAAGATCTTTTTAAAATCCAATACTTTAGAGACACAAGATCTTTTATAATCTAATACTTTGGAGACACAAGATCTTTTTTGAAATCTAATAATTTGGAGAAGCGAGATCTTTTTAAAATCTAATACTTTAGAGACACAAGATCTTTTAAAATCTAGTACTTTGGAGACACAAGATCTTTTTTGAAATCTAATAATTTGGTGACGCGAGATCTTTTTAAAATCTAATACTTTGGAGACACAAGATCTTTTAAAATCTAATACTTTGGAGACACAAGATCTTTTTAAAATCTAATACTTTAGAGACACAAGATGTTTTTTGAAATCTAATAATTTGGAGACGCGAGATCTTTTTAAAATCTAATACTTTGGAGATATAAGATATTTTAAAATCTAATACTTTGGAGACACAAGATCTTTTTAAAATCTAATACTTTAGAGACACAAGATCTTTTAAAATCTAATACTTTGGAGAAACAAGATCTTTTTTGAAATCTAATAATTTGGAGACGCGAGATCTTTTTAAAATCTAATACTTTGGAGACACAAGATCTTTTTAAAATCTAATACTTTAGAGACACAAGATCTTTTAAAATCTAATACTTTGGAGACACAAGATCTTTTTTGAAATCTAATAATTTGGAGACGCGAGATCTTTTTAAAATCTAATACTTTGGAGACACAAGATCTTTTAAAATCTAATACTTTGGAGACACAAGATCTTTTTAAAATCTAATACTTTAGAGACACAAGATCTTTTATAATCTAATACTTTGGAGACACAAGATCTTTTTTGAAATCTAATAATTTGGAGACGCGAGATCTTTTTAAAATCTAATACTTTAGAGACACGAGATCTTTTTAAAAATCTAATACTTTGGAGACACAAGATCTTTTAAAATCCAATACTTTGGAGACACAAGATCTTTTAAAATCCAATACTTTGGAGACACAAGATCTTTTGAAATCTAATACTTTGGAGACACAAGATCTTTTTAAAAATCTAATACTTTGGAGACACAATATCTTTTTAAAAATCTAATACTTTGGAGACACAAGGTCTTTTAAAATCTAATACTTTGGAGACACAAGATCTTTTTAAAATCTAATACTTTAGAGACACAAGATCTTTTAAAATCTAATACTTTGAAGACACAAGATCTTTTTGAAATCTAATAATTTGAAGACGCGAGATCTTTTTAAATTCTAATACTTTGGAGACACAAGATCTTTTAAATCTAATACTTTGGAGACACAAGATCTTTTATAATCTAATACTTTGGAGACACAAGATCTTTTTTGAAATCTAATAATTTGGAGAAGCGAGATCTTTTTAAAATCTAATACTTTAGAGACACAAGATCTTTTAAAATCTAATACTTTGGAGACACAAGATCTTTTTTGAAATCTAATAATTTGGAGATGCGAGATCTTTTTAAAATCTAATACTTTAGAGACACGAGATCTTTTTAAAAATCTAATACTTTGGAGACACAAGATCTTTTAAAATCCAATACTTTGGAGACACAAGATCTTTTGAAATCTAATACTTTGGAGACACAAGATCTTTTTAAAAATCTAATACTTTGGAGACACAATATCTTTTTAAAAATCTAATACTTTGGAGACACAAGATCTTTTTTGAAATCTAATACTTTGGAGACACAAGATCTTTTTAAAATCTAATACTTTAGAGACACAAGATCTTTTAAAATCTAATACTTTGAAGACACAAGATCTTTTTGAAATCTAATAATTTGAAGACGCGAGATCTTTTTAAATTCTAATACTTTGGAGACACAAGATCTTTTAAATCTAATACTTTGGAGACACAAGATCTTTTTAAAATCTAATACTTTAGAGACACAAGATATTTTTTGAAATCTAATACCTTGGAGACGCGAGATCTTTTAAAATCTAATACTTTGGAGACACAAGATCTTTTTAAAATCTAATACTTTAGAGATACAAGATCTTTTAAAATCTAATGCCTTTTAGATACAAGATCTTTTAAAATCTAATACTTTGGAGACACAAGATCTTTTTAAAATCTAATACTTTGGAGATACAAGATCTTTTAAAATCTAATACTTTGGAGATACAAGATCTTTTAAAATCTAATACTTTATAGACACAAGATCTTTTTTAAAATCTAATACTTTGGAGACACAATATCTTTTTAAAATCTAATACTTTGGAATGCAAGATCTTTTAAAATCTAATACTTTATAGACACAAGATCTTTTTTTTTTAAAATCTAATACTTTGGAGACACAAGATCGTTTTAAAATCTAATACTTTGGAGACAAGATCTTTTAAAATCTAATACTTTGGAGACACAAGATCTTTTAAAAATCTAATAATTTGGAGATACAAAATCTTTTAAAATCTAATGCTTTGGAGACACAAGATCTTTTTAAAATCTAATACTTTGGTGACACAAGATCTTTTAAAATTTAATACTTTGGAGACACAAGATCTTTTAAAATCTAATGCGCTTCCTGTCTGCAGATGAAAGGTATCCGGGTTCGAATCCGGGACGAAGTATGAATGTTTACTAACCTTGCACACAAATTATCTCTTTGCCGTGTTGAACAGACAGGCAGGCACTTGTCAGAACTCTTTCGTAAGCATCTGTTAAAGGGGAATTTTTTATTTATATCCAGTCCAGAATTGTTCATCTTTTTAAAAAAATGATTTCGACCTTTTCCTGTTCCTTACCCCTCCCCCTCTCCTCTTTACACACCTTCCTTGGAATAAGGTGAAAAATTCTGCTGTCCGTACAAACCCCTTGATAACAACAACAGTATTAAACCTAAATTTCATATTTCCAAAATGAATCGACTGTTTACGGAAGTGATGTCAAAACATTTTTTCATAGGAGGGCGATTTTTTCCACTAAGAAAGCTACAAGCGAATCGTATCATTAAATGAATTACAGTGATTAAGTTGCATATAATTTATGAAAATGTTACCTTTCCAAGATTGCCCTTTTTCAAAAAGCGTCCATGTTTCTCTACCATAATAACTGTAGAAAAATACGAACTGTTTTATAGCCTAATTTTAGTGTTGAACTGTGTACGCCTATTTTTTCACACACTCCATAGATTCTTAAAAGTCCCGGCAGCAATCCCTATTCTTCTATTTATCTCATACCGCATATCACCATTATCTGTTACATAGCTCCCAAGATAATTAAACTGTGACACCTGCTCAAGACTGCAACCATTCAGATTAACTGAATCACAACCTGCCTGACCAATTTTCATCACTTTAGTTTTCTCTCTGTTTATAACCAAACCTACTCTTAATACCAGTTTCATCAACAGCTCGAATGAAAGAGTTCATCTCATCAACATCATTTGCCAAAAGTCATCAGCATAATCTAAATCAGAAATTTTCGTATCTCCAGTCCATTTAAGGCCAAAATCTTTCCCTTGAAGTGAATTTCGCATAACATAATCAATAACCAAGCTAAAGAGAAAAGGAGACAAAATGCATCCTTGTCGAACACCAGAAGTAATGCTAAACCAATTGCTACAAGCCTTACCAACTCTCACACACGACTCAGTGTTATTATAGAGAGCTTTCATTATGTTAACTAACTTGTCTGGTATACCATATGATTTCAGAATCAACCACAAATTATGACGATCAACAGAGTCCAAAGCCTTTTCTATCTCGTTAAAAAAAATGAAACCTATTTATATTTCACGTGCTTTTCAATAAATGTTTTAAAGACCTATAGAACAAAAAAGGGGAGAAATGTTAAAATTCATTTTTTTCGGCTCGATTGTGTTTCTTGCTGTCCCCCCGTCGACTTTTTTTTCTTGATCCAGGCCTGTATATAACAATGATCCTTCAGTTTCTTCATGAAGCTTTTAATACTTCAACAGCGACACTGCTTACACATAACAAAAATCTACCAATTCCTTTGTGAAGCATTAAATGCTTCAACTGTGACACTGGTTTCCATAAATTAAGGAACGTCCCTATGTTAAGCCAATGGGAAGTTAACGTCGAAACCCTATTATTTCTAAAATATTTTTTTTGTTTGAAAAATGCAATAGCAGATATAAATCAAATAAATCAATATCTCGATTTTCAACAATATTCGTTCAGTATTTAATGAGTTAATGAAGTTTGAATATTTAGCGATTCCAGTCACAAAAATTGACTTCCGAAGTTAATTAAAACTTAGTAATAAGTATTGTATCAAAGTGTTCAATAAAACAAGTTTGTATTTTAGAACTTGTGTAAAGAATTCTTTCACTATTCTTCAGTTTTTGTACTTTTCTTAAGACTGCTGTTGTTAAATATTCAAATAACTCCTTAAATATTTAACGAATATTGTTCAAAAAAGAAAATATTTGATTTATTGGATTGAGATCTTTATCTGCAATCACATTTTTCAAAACAAAAAGACTTATTTTAGAAGTTACAAAGCTTTGACGTTGGATTCCCTTTGACTTAACAAAGGGATTTTCCTTAATTTATGGAAACATAATTTCAATTTCTATTACAATCAAAAATATATTTATAGGTACATATGCTTTCGTCTGAAACAGTAAAATGCAATTTTTTAATGATTCATGTGTCGAAAGGACTTTATCTACTTGATGTTACAAAATATCCTAGTTTGTGAAGGATTTATTCAAATCAACTTTTGCACCTTACATTCCATTAATTTTTATTTTTATTTTTCGTTAAAGTGAAGTTACGGTTTCCGCCAAAATACGGTTATAACCGTAAGCTATTGGTCTTCGCTCCATTTTTCTGGCTGCATAGCATCGAAATGCAAACTGTGCCAAGGGTATGGCTTCAGCACCGCCGACATCCTAACCACGGGATAATCTTCGGTTGCCACCCACTGAGGCGTGGTCAACGTCTGTCTGACGATTCTCTAACAAGAAAGATTCAGTCTCGATTCCGAACTGTTCCCCAATCTTCGATGGCTTAAAACTCGGCATTTTAAAGGTCCCTATTTTAATATTTTCACTGTATCCTAAAAAGTTTAATTTTTTTTAATGAGACAACTTTCTTTATCAGAAAGTAAAAATAAAATGGCTACAAAATGGCGAAAGGTGAGACTGTTACAGAACAAATCTTTCTTTCAGTATTAACGATTACTTCATCTACAAGAAAAAAATTTAAATATTATTTTATTTTTCGGTCAACACCTGAGGTCACACCTGGTGATAAGAAAACCTCGTCTATTAATATAAATATAGAAGAAGTTTTAAGGGTTTCGTCTACAAGAGAGATCAGCTAAAACTTGCAGATAATCCATATGAGCTCTTTCAGGTAAACAACTTAGGTGAAAGGCAGCACAAAAACAGCAAACGAAATCACAATCCTCAAGCGGCCGGGGCGATCGGCCATGTTGTAGTTGGGTGCAGTTATGTCTGCGCGCTGACCAGCACGCTTTTCGTCCCTCGTGAAAATCATCTCGTTTCTTCCGCGGGATCAGTGGCACCTACCTTATCGTCTGTGGTAACAGGGCACACACGGCACAAGTTCAGGAAGGAGTTGATCATGGGAACGCCTTGCCCTTTCTTCCGCTGCTGCTGCTGCATCCGACGGTGACCGACCGCACGCTCTGCACACCGGCAACACACGAGCAGAGCCCCGGACGCCGCCAGCGCCGCCACGTGCCTCGGAAACCTGCATTGCTGTAGTAGAGGCTGCCACGGAGACCAACGGAGGCAGAGGGAGGCTGCCCTGCATAACACCACAGCGCTGGTGGGGAAGCCAACATCACTCAAAATCGCAGAAGATTTAAGACCGGTCGTGGCTTTTGATCACTCTTTTTGTTTTTCCCTCAAGAGTTATTATTAATCACTGTAAGTGTTGGGTGCCTGTTCACTCATTATTTTACAGTTGATGATTTATATTGCTATTTCCTGTAACTTGAACACATAAATCAGTTAAGCCTAATCAGTGGCGGAGCCGTGATCTTAAAAAGGGTACAGTCGCTCAAAAAAGTATCCGAACGCTATGGTTGACTACAGAATTCAGAAAAAATATCTGGCAACTTTTTTTTTTTAATGATCTGACAACCTACGTGTACAGTCGCTCAACAAAAATATCCGAACGCTATGGTTTATTACAGAATTCATAAAAAAATATCTGGCAATTTTTTTTTTTAGTGATCTGACAACCTATTTGTACAGTTGCTCAAAAAGTATCCGAACACTATGGTTGATTACAGAATTCAGAAAAAAAATATCTGCCAACGATTTTTTTTTCTTAGAAATTAGTGATCTGACAACCTACGTGTACAGTCGCTCAAAAAAATATCCGAACGCTATGGTTGATTACAGAATTCAGAAAAAGTATCTGGCAACGATTTTTTTAGAAATGAGTGATCTGGCAACCTTCATGTCACGTGACACGAAGGTTGCCAGATCACTCATTTCTAAAAATAAATCGTTGCCAGATATTTTTTCTGAATTCTGTAATCAACCATAGTGTTCGGATACCTTTTTGAGCGACTGTACGTAAACAATAACCATACAGAGTAATACACGATAAAAAATGTCAAGTTTTTTTTAAATAATCTCATTTCTATATAATGATAACGTACTCTGAATCTGGACTTTATTAAAATGTACTAATCAACAGAGCTACTATTATAGCTAGCAGAAAAATCTTTTTTTTAAAACCATTTCAAGTGCTCCATGGCCGAATGGTTAGCGCGCTTGGCTACTGATCTAAGGGCCCCGGGTTCGAGCTCCGGATAAGGCATGGATGTTCATGTTCTTTTTCTGCTGAAGTCCCGCCATCCTCACAGACCTTCTACTATGGCGAATTAAACTGACAGGCTCCTGTGAGACCTCTGGGGCAAGCAGCTGCTTGAGGGGGTATTTATTTTATTTCTTTTTATGTTTACGGGGCATCAGCGATACTTTACCACAGAGTTACTGTTACTTTCGCGTAGCAAAGTTAATGCCTAAATTGAAGAAATACTTTTTAAAAAAATAATCTGGGAATTTCTTTATCGAAAATATCTTCAATTGAATTATTGATTACAAATATAGATTTTAATTCTGACATTATAGAGGTTGTGAGATTGAGATTAGAGGCCGAAAAATACAAAATATGGAGTTAATGGGTTTATTTTTGACGATTTCATCCATCACTTGGGTTACAATTGGCGGAGGGATTCGCAGCCAAGAGATCACAAAGCATTTCGGAGGGAAAAAAGGTCGGGAAAAAAGGTTAGTAACAAAACTCTGGAGAACGACACTTGTAATTTTCAATTACACATTAAAGCCTGCTTTGTTTGTTATGTTGGTTTGTTTTACCTCTGAGCGGCACTTTTTTTGCACACCATGGGCTTTATGGCCAGGTCACAAGGACACCGAAGGCTCAGAGAAGGATGGGGGAGGGTACCCACTGGAACACCTGTTGAAAGACAGATGGTAGCCTCCCGTCAAGGCCATCCAGCGTGTTCTTTAACGTTGTTAATTGAGTAGTTTTACCTCTGAGCGGCACTTTTTTTGCCACTATGAGCTAAATGGCCAGGTCACAAGGACCCCGAAGGCTCAGGGAAGGTTGGGGGAGGGGACCCACTGGAACAGCTGTTGGGAGACAGATGGTAGCCTCCCGTCAAGGCCATCCAGCGTGTTCTTTAACGTTGTTAATTGAGTAGTTTTACCTCTGAGTGGCACTTCTTTGCACAAAATGGGCTAAATGGCCAGGTCACAAGGACCCCTAAGGCTCAGGGAAGGTTGGGGGAGGGGACCCACTGGAACAGCTGTTGAGAGACAGATGGTAGCCTCCCGTCAAGGCCATCCAGCGTGTTCTTTAACGTTGTTAATTCAGTAGTTTTACTCTGAGTGGCACTTTTTTTGCACGCCACGGCCAAATGGCCAGGTCATAAGGACCCCGAAGGTTCAGAGAAAGTTGGGGCAGGGGACCCACTGGAACACCTGTTGGTAGACAGATGGTAGCCTCCCGTCACGGCCATCCAGCGTGTTCTATAACGTTTTTAATTGAGTAGTTTTACCTCTGAGTGGCATTTTTTTTACACACCATGGCTAAATGGCCAGGTCACAAGGACTCCGAAGATTCAGAGAAAGTTGGGGGAGGGGACCCACTGAAACAGCTGTTGGGAGACAGATGGTAGCCTCCCGTCAAGGCCATCCAGCGTGTTGTTTAATGTTGTTAATTCAGTAGTTTTACCTCTGAGTGGCACTTTTTTTTGCACGCTATGGCCAAATGGCCAGGTCACAAGGACCCCGAAGGTTCAGAGAAAGTTGGGGGAGGGGACCCACTGGAACACCTAGAGGCAGATGGTAGCCTCCCGGTCAAGGCCATCTAGCTTGTTCTATAACGTTGTTAATTGAGTAGTTTTACCTCTGAGTGGCACTTTTTTTACACACCATGGCTAAATGGCCAGGTCACAAGGACTCCGAAGATTCAGAGAAAGTTGGGGGAGGGGACCCACTGAAACAGCTGTTGGGAGACAGATGGTAGCCTCCCGTCAAGGCCATCCAGCGTGTTGTTTAATGTTGTTAATTCAGTAGTTTTACCTCTGAGTGGCACTTTTTTTTGCACGCTATGGCCAAATGGCCAGGTCACAAGGACCCCGAAGGTTCAGAGAAAGTTGGGGGAGGGGACCCACTGGAACACCTAGAGGCAGATGGTAGCCTCCCGGTCAAGGCCATCTAGCTTGTTCTATAACGTTGTTAATTGAGTAGTTCTACCTCTGAGTGGCACTTTTTTTACACACCATGGCTAAATGGCCAGGTCACAAGGACTCCGAAGATTCAGAGAAAGTTGGGGGAGGGGACCCACTGAAACAGCTGTTGGGAGACAGATGGTAGCCTCCCGTCAAGGCCATCCAGCGTGTTGTTTAATGTTGTTAATTCAGTAATTTTACCTCTGAGTGGCACTTTTTTTTTGCACGCTATGGCTAAATGGCCAGGTCACAAGGACCCCGAAGGTTCAGAGAAAGTTGATGGAGGGGACCCACTGGAACACCTAGAGGCAGATGGTAGCCTCCCGGTCAAGGCCATCTAGCTTGTTCTATAACGTTGTTAATTGAGTAGTTTTACCTCTGAATGGCACTTTTTTCACACATCATCAGGCTACCATCTCTCTCCCTGCCATCCATAAAGATTGTTGGCATCATAGTGCATAACGTATTTAGAGGGTATTTGGGGATTAAAATAAAAATAAAAAATAAATATAGGTATCTAAATACTTGTTGTTTTCAGTGCTAAAATGATTAGATATCACTGAAATTCGTCCACGTATGTCTTTTTCCAGGAAAAGGTACATTGTAGGGTCTGTTATCAACTCTAGATTAATATTTGTCGTCTTCAGGCATGTTGCCATGCTAGTCCAGGAGCTGTGTAAACAGGACAGGGATCAATTTCATAGTATCTGACACATAATTTTCTGAAATTCTCAAACACATCAGCTAAGAGGAGTACGTCGGTTTTCAGGTACAAGTCGTGATATTGGCCTAGATTTTTTATGTGGAAAGAGTTCCATACTTCCATTGCATGGATATAGTCTTCTTCCCCTAGCGCTTCTTCTGTTAGTTCGTGTTAGTTGATTGAAAAAACCTTCACGTGGAGGTAATAACGTCTCTTCAAACTTTTCGCTTCTGTCAATGTAATCGTAGGGGTAAACTCCTTTTCTCAAAACCAAGTGTAGCCGTTCAGTTTTAAGATGTTCCTTTAAAATATGGAATTCTTCTGTTGATAAATTGTTGACTAGCTTCTGAAAAGATGCACTTAAAAATGATAGGAATCTACGAATTTCAAAGTTCCAAGGGAGAATGCTATGTATTTTTCCATATTATTGGGAATACAATTAATCCTCTTATTTTTGACCATACCGATTCCTTGCATAATAAGATGGCTGTCATATCCTTTTAAGGTTATGAAACATAACTGGAATCTTATTTGGGAGCTTGGGTTGTTTGGGTTGTTTTACCTCTGAGCGACACTTTTTTGCACACCATGGTCTAAATGGCCAGGTCACATGGACCCCGAAGGCTCAGAGAAGGTTGGGGGAGGGGACCACTGGAACAGCTGTTGGGTTGGGTTGTTTTACCTCTGAGCGGCACCTTTTTGCATACCATGGGCTAAATGGCCAGGTCACGTGGACCCCGAAGGCTCAGAGAAGGATGGGGGAGGGAACCCACTGGAACAGCTGTTGGGAGACAGATGATAGCCTCCCGTCAAGGCCACCCAGCGTGTTCTTTAACGTGCACAGGGTATGGCTCTCCCGCACACGGGGCCACGGCTTAACGTCCCATCCGACGGACGGCGGCCTTTCCAAGCCCATCGGTGTCCCCTACTGACCGTGGGCAGGGCGGGGAATTTTGCGGAGATAAATCTCAACGCTCACCCAGCTGGGAGTCGAATCTGGCAACTACAAATTACGAGCCTGGCTCGCTACCGACTAAGCCACCCCCGCCCCACAGCTGTTGGGAGAGAGATAGTAGCCTCCCGTCAAGGCCATCCCAGCGTGTTCTTTAACGTTCTTAATTGAGTAGTTTTACCTCTGAGCGGTACTTCTTTGCACACCATGGACTAAATGGCCAGGTCACAAGGACCCCGATAGCTCAAAGAAGGTTGGGGGAGAAGACCAACTGAAACAGCGGTTGGGAGACAGATGGTAGCCTCCCGTCAAGGCCATCCAGCGTGTTCTTTAACGTTGTTAATTGAGTAGTTTTACCTCTGAGTGGTACTTTTTTGCACACAATGGGCTAAATGGCCAGGTCACATGGACCCCGAAGGGTCAGACAAGGTTGGGGGAGGGGACCCACTGGAACTGCTGTTGGGAGACAGATGGTAGCCTTCCGTCAAGGCCATCCAGCGTGTTCTTTAACGTTGTTAATTGAGTAGTTTTACCTCTGAGTGGCACTTTTTTGCACAGCATGGGCTAAATGACCAGGTCACATGGACTCCGAAGTCTCAGAGAAGGTTGGGGGAGGGGACCCACTGGAACTGCTGTTGGGACACAGATGGTAGCCTCCCGTCAAGGCCATCCAGCGTGTTCTTTAACGTTGTTAATTGAGTAGTTTTACCTCTGAGTGGCACTTTTTTGCACAGCATGGGCTAAATGACCAGGTCACAAGGACCCAGAAGGCTCAGAGAAGGTTGGGAGAGGGGACCCACTGGAACTGCTGTTGGGAGACAGATGGTAGCCTTCCGTCAAGGCCATCCAGCGTGTTCTTTAACATTGTTAATTGAGTAGTTTTACCTCTGAGCGGCACTTTTTTTGCACAGCATGGGCTAAATGTCCAGGTCACATGGACCCGGAAGGCTCAGAGAAGATTGGGGGAGGGGACCCACTGGAACAGCTGTTGGGAGACAGATGGTAGCCTCCCGTCAAGGCCATCCAGCGTGTTCTTTAACGTTGTTAATTGAGTAGTTTTACCTCTGAGCGGCAATTTTTTGCACAGCATGGGCTAAATGACCAGGTCACATGGACTCCGAAGGCTCAGAGAAGGTTGGGGGAGGGGACCCACTGGAACTGCTGTTGGGAGACAGATGGTAGCCTTCCGTCAAGGCCATCCAGCGTGTTCTTTAACGTTGTTAATTGAGTAGTTTTACTTCTGACTGGCACTTTTTTGCACAGCATGGGCTAAATGACCAGGTCACAAGGACCCCGAAGGCTCAGAGAAGGTTGGGGGAGGGGACCCACTGGAACAGCTGTTGGGAGACAGATGGTAGCTTCCCGTCAAGGCCATCCAGCGTGTTCTTCAACATTGTTAATTGAGTAGTTTTACCTCTGAGTGGCACTTTTTTGCACAGCATGGGCTAAATGACCAGGTCACATGGACTCGGAAGGCTCAGAGAAGATTGGGGGAGGGGACCCACTGGAACAGCTGTTGGGAGACAGATGGTAGCCTCCCGTCAAGGCCATCCAGCGTGTTCTTTAACATTGTTAATTGAGTAGTTTTACCTCTGAGTGGCACTTTTTTTGCACACAATGGGCTAAGTGGCCAGGTCACATGGACCCCGAAGGCTCAGAGGTTGGGAGAGGGGACCCACTGGAACAGCTATTGGGAGCCGGATGATAGCCTCCCGTCAAGGCCATCCAGCGTGTGCTTTAACGTTGTGAATTGAGTAGTTTTACCTCTGTGCGTCACTTTTTTGCACACAATGGGCTAAGTGGCCAGGTTACATGGACCCCGAACGCTCAGAGGTTGGGGGAGGGGACCCATTGGAACAGCTGTTGGGAGACAGATGGTAGCCTCCCGTTAAGGCCATCCAGCGTGTTCTTGAAAATTGTTAATTGAGTAGTTTTACCTCTGAGCGGCCCCTTTTTTTGCATACAATGGGATAAATCGCCAGGTCACAAAGACTCCGAAGGCTCAGAGAAGGTTAGTGGAGGGGACCTACTGGAACAGCTGTTTGGAGACAGATGGTAGCCTCCCGTCAAGGCCACCCAGAATGTTCTTTAACGTTGTTAATTGAGTAGTTTTACCTCTGAGTGGCACTTTTTGCACACCATGGGCTAAATGGCCAGGTCACAAGGACCCCGAAGGCTCAGAGAAGGTGGGGAGGGGACCCACTGGAACAGCTGTTGGGAGACAGATGGTAGCCTCCGGTCAAGGCCATCCAGCGTGTTCTTTAACGTTGTTAATTGAATAGTTTTACCTCTGAGCGGCACTTTTTTGCACACAATGGGCTAAATGGCCAGGTCACAAGGACCCCGAAGGCTCAGAGAAGGTTGGGGGAGGGGACCCACTGGAACAGCTGTTGGGAGACAGATGGTAGCCTCCCGTCAAGGCCATCCAGCGTGTTCTTTAACGTTGTTAATTGAGTAGTTTTACCTCTGAGCGGCACTTTTTTTGCACACAATGGGCTAAATGGCCAGGTCACATGGACCCCGAAGGCTCAGAGAAGGTTGGGGGAGGGGACCCACTGGAACATCTGTTGGGAGACAGATGTTAGCCTGCCGTCAAGGCCATCCTGCGTGTTCTTTAACGTGCACAGGGTATGGCTCTCCCGTACACGGGGCCACGGCTTAACGTCCCATCCGACGGACGGCGGCCTTTCGAAGTCCATCGGTGTCTTCTACTGACCGTGGGCAGGGCGGGGAATTTTGCGGAGATGAATCTCAACGCTGACCCAGCTAGGACTCGAACCTGGGCACTACAGATTACGCGCCTGGCGCGCTACCGCTATCCGATGAGAACCGCAAATTAAGAACCTGGTGTGCTAAGGACTCACCCTTAATTTCAAAAGAATACCTTAGTGTTAGAGAATAATATTTCTGTCGATTAAGAAAATGAAATTTCTCCTCAAACAGTGCACTGACTCAAAAGTCTCGTAGAAGCCTACCAATTTAGTAAGTCGTACGGAAGATTTTTGATATACGATACCTCACAAAAAAAAGAAAGAAAACATCCATGCTTTATCTGGTATTCTAATCGAGAATCTTTTACTCCTTGGACAAAGCCCTCTAACCACTTGGATATACAAAATTTATTCAAAAACTTACGTCTCTTAAAAACAATTACTGTTTCGGCAACCCTGCAGACGATCTCCGATATCACGATGACGTTACTTGATAATGAAACTGTTTCAATTCCCCTTCTGTTCGGTTCAGGTTGGTTATTGATAAGCTAGTAGAAAACTAAACTGTAGGTGGTCATATTATTTTGATACTAGATCGTGTGGGCTCACTCACGGAAATATTGAGCGTGTGCAGTTACCGTTTACAGCAAACTGGAGCGTGTTCAGTAACTGCACACGCTCCAGTTTGCTGTGAACGGTAACTGGAGCGTGTACAGTTGCTGTACACGCTCCAGATATTTTTCCTGAATTCTGTAATCACGTGACCCGAAGGTTGCCAGATCACTAATCTCTAAAAAAAAAAAAAAAAAAAAAAAAATCGGGGCGGGGGTGGCTCAGTCGGTGGCGCGCCAGGCTCGTAATCTGTAGTTCCCAGGTTCGAGTCCCAGCTGGGTCAGCGTTGAGATTTATCTCCGCAAAATTTCCCTGCCCTGCCCACGGTCAGTAGGGGACACCGATGGGCTTGAAAAGGCCGCCGTCCGTCGGATGGGACGTTAAGCCGTGGCCCCGTGTGCGGGAGAGCCATACCTTGTGCACGTTAAAGAACACACTGGATGGCCTTGACGGGAGGCTACCATCTGTCTCCCAACAGCTGTTCCAGTGGGTCCCCTCCCCCAACCTTCTCTGAGCCTTCGGGGTCCATGTGACCTGGCCATTTAGCCCATGGTGTGCAAAAAAGTGCCGCTCAGAGGTAAAACAATCCAATCCAAACAATCTAAAAAAAATCGTTGCCAGATATTTTGTTCTGAATTCCGTAATTAACCACAGTGTTCTGATATTTTTTTGAGCGACTGTAGGTGGTCATATTATTTTTGATACTAGATCGTGTGGGCTCAATCACGGAAATATAGAGCGTGTGCAGTTACCGTTTACAGCAAACTGCAGCGTGTTCAGCAACTGCACACGCTCCAGTTTGCTGTGAACGGTATATGGAGCTTGTACAGTTGGTGTACACGCTCCAGATATTTTTCCTGAATTCTGTAATCACGTGACACGAAGGTTGCCAGATCACTAATCTCTAAAAAAAATCGTTGCCAGATATTTTGTTCTGAATTCCGTAATTAACCACAGTGTTCCGATATTTTTTGAGCGACTGTAGGTGGTCATATTATTTTGATACTAGATCGTGTGGGCTCACTCACGGAAATATTGAGCGTGTGCAGTTACCGTTTACAGCAAACTGGAGCGTGTTCAGCAACTGCACACGCTGCAGTTTGCTGTGAACGGTAACTGGAGCGTGTACAGTTGCTGCACACGCTCCAGATGTTTTTCCTGAATTCTGTAATCACGTGACACGAAGGTTGCCAGATCACTAATCTCTAAAAAAAATCGTTGCCAAATATTTTGTTCTGAATTCCGTAATTAACCACAGTGTTCTGATATTTTTTTGAGCGACTGTAGGTGGTCATATTATTTTTGATACTAGATCGTGTGGGCTCAATCACGGAAATATAGAGCGTGTGCAGTTACCGTTTACAGCAAACTGGAGCGTGTTCAACAACTGCACACGCTGCAGTTTGCTGTGAACGGTAACTGGAGCGTGTACAGTTGCTGTACACGCTCCAGATGTTTTTCCTGAATTCTGTGATCACGTGACACGAAGGTTGCCAGATCACTAATCTCTAAAAAAAATCGTTGCCAGATATTTTGTTCTGAATTCCGTAATTAACCACAGTGTTCTGATATTTTTTTGAGCGACTGTAGGTGGTCATATTATTTTGATACTAGATCGTGTGGGCTCACTCACGGAAATATTGAGCGTGTGCAGTTACCGTTCACAGCAAACTGCAGCGTGTTCAGCAACTGCACACGCTCCAGTTTTCTGTGAACGGTAACTGGAGCGTGTACAGTTGCTGTACACGCTCCATATGTTTTTCCTGAATTCTGTAATCATGTGACACGAAGATTGCCAGATCACTAATCTCTAAAAAAAATCGTTGCCAGATATTTTGTTCTGAATTCCGTAATTAACCACAGTGTTCTGATATTTTTTTGAGCGACTGTAGGTGGTCATATTATTTTGATACTAGATCGTGTGGGCTCACTCACGGAAATATTGAGCTTGTGCAGTTACCGTTTACAACAAACTGGAGCGTGTTCAGTAACTGCACACGCTCCAGTTTGCTGTGAACGGTAACTGGAGCGTGTACAGTTGCTGTACACGCTCCAGATATTTTTCCTGAATTCTGTAATCACGTGACACGAAGGTTGCCAGATCACTAATCTCTAAAAAAAATCGTTGCCAGATATTTTGTTCTGAATGCCGTAATTAACCACAGTGTTCTGATATTTTTTTGAGCGACTGTAGGTGGTCATATTATTTTGATACTAGATCGTGTGGGCTCACTCACGGAAATATTGAGCTTGTGCAGTTACCGTTTACAACAAACTGGAGCGTGTTCAGTAACTGCACACGCTCCAGTTTGCTGTGTACGGTAACTGGAGCGTGTACAGTTGCTGCACACGCTCCAGATGTTTTTCCTGAATTCTGCAATCACGTGACATGAAGGTTGCCAGATCACTAATCTCTAAAAAAAATCGTTGACAGATATTTTGTTCTGAATTCCGTAATCAACCATGGTGTCGGATACTTTTTTGAGCGACTGTAGGTGGTCATATTATTTTGATACTAGATCGTGTGGGCTCACTCACGGAAATATTGAGCGTTTGCAGTTACCGTTTACAGCAAACTGGAGCGTGTTCAGTAACTGCACACGCTCCAGTTTGCTGTGAACGGTAACTGGAGCGTGTACAGTTGCTGTACACGCTGCAGATGTTTTTCCTGAATTCTGTAATCACGTGACATGAAGGTTGCCAGATCACTAATCTCTAAAAAAAACGTTGCCAGATATTTTGTTCTGAATTCCGTAATTAACCACAGTGTTCCGATATTTTTTGAGCGACTGTAGGTGGTCATATTATTTTGATACTAGATCGTGTGGGCTCACTCACGGAAATATTGAGCGTGTGCAGTTACCGTTTACAGCAAACTGGAGCGTGTTCAGCAACTGCACACGCTGCAGTTTGCTGTGAACGGTAACTGGAGCGTGTACAGTTGCTGCACACGCTCCAGATGTTTTTCCTGAATTCTGTAATCACGTGACATGAAGGTTGCCAGATCACTAATCTCTAAAAAAAATCGTTGACAGATATTTTGTTCTGAATTCCGTAATCAACCATGGTGTCGGATACTTTTTTGAGCGACTGTAGGTGGTCATATTATTTTGATACTAGATCGTGTGGGCTCACTCACGGAAATATTGAGCGTGTGCAGTTACCGTTTGCAGCAAACTGGAGCGTGTTCAGCAACTGCACACGCTGCAGTTTGCTGTGAACGGTAACTGGAGCGTGTACAGTTGCTGTACACGCTCCAGATGTTTTTCCTGAATTCTGTAATCACGTGACACGAAAGTTGCCAGATCACTAATCTCTAAAAAAAATCGTTGCCAGATATTTGTTCTGAATTCCGTAATTAACAAGTGTTCTGATATTTTTTTGAGCGACTGCAGTGATTGCTTTATTTTCCATTTTATACAGTGTTTGAATTTAATAAATAATTTTATAATTTCAAGCTTCCAGGTGTCTTATTTACAACAACATCTTTCTTTACTCTGTTGTACGATGTAGGTAGAAATATAGGTACATAAAAGAAGGCAAATTTGTCACTGCATCTTTCTGTTTGTTCGCTTAAAGAAGGTAGATTTCCAGGGGGCGCTGAGAAAATTTTTTTTCTGAAAAGGGGGAGGTAGCACAAATAAGTTTGGAAACCTCTGGTCTAAATCAACGAGGTCAAGTAGATAGAATGCGCCACCGGTTCCAAAAGTTGAAGCAATTTGAATGACATTTTTCCTGCCCTTTAGATGGCTAACGTAATGTAAAGTATAAGTTGGGTTGGGTTGTTTTACCTCTGAGCGTTCACTTTTTTGCACACCTTGGGCTAAATGGCCAGGTCACAAGGACCCCGAAGGCTCAGAGAAGGTTGGGGGAGGGGATCCACTGGAACAGCTGTTGGCAGACAGATGGTAGCCTCCCGTCAAAGCCATCCAGCGTGTTCTTTAACGTTGTTAATTGAGTAGTTTTACCTCTGAGCGGCACTTTTTTGCACACCATGGGCTAAATGGCCAGGTCACAAGGACCCCGAAGGCTCAGAGAAGGTTGGGGGAGGGGACCCACTGGAACAGCTGTTGGGAGACAGATGGTAGCCTCCCGTCAAAGCCATCCAGCGTGTTCTTTAACGTTGTTAATTGAGTAGTTTTACCTCTGAGCGGCACTTTTTTGCACACCATGGGCTAAATGGCCAGGTCACAAGGACCCCGAAGGCTCAGAGAAGGTTGGGGGAGGGGACCCACTGGAACAGCTGTTGGGAGACAGATGGTAGCCTCCCGTCAAGGCCATCCAGCGTGTTCTTTAACGTGCACAGGGTATGGCTCTCCCGCACACGGGGCTACGGCTTAACGTCCCATCCGACGGACGGCGGCCTTATCCAAGCCCATCGGTGTCCCCTACTGACCGTGAGCAGGGCGGGGAATTTTTGCGGAGATAAATCTCAACGCTGACCCAGCTGGGACTCGAACCTGGGAACTATAGATTACGAGCCGGGCGCGCTACCGACTGAGCCACCCCCGCCCCTTCCAGGACGGCCAAAATATCTTTGAAAAGACTTGGTAACTATATATATATACAGGTATAAAACATATCTTTTTTACAATAATAAAAGCTAGTAAACATTTCAAAATATGAAGATTTAAAACACGTAACTGAACAAATATTTTAAAATAAAACATCTATTAATCCCCAATGTTGCGTAAAACAAACATTCTTCAAATAATAATAAAAAAATATATATTTGCCTAATAATAAAATTTTAAGCCAATATATGTTATAAGATGCCGTCCCATGGCCGAGTGGTTAGCGCGCTTGGCTACTGATCTAAGGGACCTGGGTTCGAGCCCCGGATAAGGCATGGTTGTATGTGTTGTTTTTCTGCTGAGGTCCTGCCATCCTCTCAGATCTTCTACTTTGGCATATAAACTGACAGGCTCCTGTCAGACCTCTGTGGCAAGCAGCTGCTTGAGGGGGTATTTATTTATTTATTTATATGTTATAAAGGACATAGTCTTTTATGTCCAAGCCTAAATATTTATCAATATAAAATAAAAGTCTAATTATTATTCATATTAAAACTATACCTAAACAGTCAATCTAATCTTTTTCAATATGACAGGTCTAAAAAAGATATGTATAAATACTAAATGCCCTAAGAATTTATGAAAATAGCTTCTCATATATTTCATTAAAGACAACGTTTCATATAATTAGAAAATATTTTTTAGTTTTTGCACAGTATGGCCGAGTGGTTAGCGCGCTTGGCTGTTGATCTAAGGGACCTGGGTTCGAGCCCCGGATTAAGGCATGGATGTTCGTGTTGTTTTTCTGCTGAGGTCCTGCCATCCTCTCAGATCTTCTGTGGCATATAAACTGACAGGCTCCTGTCAGACCTCTGTGGCAAACAGCTGCTTGAGGGGGTATTTATTTATTTATTTATTATCTGTCTCCCAACATCTGTTCGGGTATTTCATCATCAGGCCACTTTTGTGAGGTCCCCGTGTGGATTGTGTGTTTGGATCGTGTGAGCTCACAAAGACCTAGATCGTGTGGGCTCACTCACGGAAATATTGATCGTGTGCAGTTACCGTTCACAGCAAACTGGAGCGGTTGCGGTTAATGTTCACAGCACATTGGATCGTGTGAGCTCACAAAGACCTAGATCGTGTGGGCTCACTCACGGAAATATTGATCGTGTGCAGTTACCGTTCACAGCAAACTGGAGCGGTTGCGGTTAATGTTCACAGCACATTGGATCGTGTGAGCTCACAAAGACCTAGATCGTGTGGGCTCACTCACGGAAATATTGATCGTGTGCAGTTACCGTTCACAGCAAACTGGAGCGGTTGCGGTTAATGTTCACAGCACATTGGATCGTGTGAGCTCACAAAGACCTAGATCGTGTGGGCTCACTCACGGAAATATTGAGCGTGTGCAGTTACCGTTCACAGCAAACTGGAGCGTGTGCAGTAACTGCACACGCTCCAGTTTGCTGTGAACGGTAACTGGAGCGTGTACAGTTGCTGTACACGCTGGATGTTTGTGTCGTTTTTCTGCTGAGGTCCTGCCATCCTCACAGACCTTCTACTTTGGCATATAAACTGACAGGCTCCTGTCAGACCTCTGTGGCAAGCAGCTGCTTGAGAAGGTATTTATTTTATTTTTTTAATAACATTTAAAGTAATGTTGCGTTTACAAAACATTGGGATTGCACAACATGTGCACATGGTGTCTGCCTCACGTCTCGTTAGCATAACAATAACTGGTGTTAGATAATTAGTGAAGTGTAAATTCGGCAATATAGCTAAAATATTTATAGTTCAAGTAAGTATTTATTATGATGTAAATACATTCAATAATAAATCGTTATTTTGGTATCTTAGGATATTTCTTTTTAAATACGTGGTGGGAAAAAAATAGACCTTGGTCAACTGCAGAGCTAATGACTATATGAAGAAGAGAATGACGATTTGCGACAAGCTGAAAATATTGACGCGGTGTACATACCACCAACGGTTGAGGAACTTGCAGAGGGTTGGGTTGTTTTACCTCTGAGCGGCACTTTTTTGAACACCATGGGCTAAATGGCCAAGTCACAAGGACCCCGAAGGCTCAGAGAAGGTTGGGGGAGGGGACCCACTGGAACAGCTGTTGGGAGACAGATGGTAGCCTCCCGTCAAGGCCATCCAGCGTGTTCTTTAACGTTGTTAATTGAGTAGTTTTAATCTCTGAGCGGCACTTTTTTGCACACCATGGGCTAAATGGCCAGGTCACAAGGACCCCGAAGGCTCAGAGAAGGTTAGGGGAGGGGACACACTGGAACAGCTGTTGGGAGACAGATGGTAGCCTCCCGTCAAGGCCATCCAGCGTGTTCTTTAACGTTATTGAGTAGTTTTACCTCTGAGCGGCACTTTTTTGAACACCATGGGCTAAATGGCCAGGTCACAAGGACCCCGAAGGCTCAGAGAAGGTTGGGGGAGGGGACACTGGAACAGCTGTTGAGAGACAGATGGTAGCCTCCCGTCAAGGCCGTCCAGCGTGTTCTTTAACGTGCACAGGGTATGGCTCTCCCGCACACGGGGCCACGGCTTAACGTCCCATCCAACGGACGGCGGCCTTTCCAAGCCCATCGGTGTCCCCTACTGACCGTGGGCAGGGCGGGGAATTTTGCGGAGATAAATCTCAACGCTGACCCAGCTGGGACTCGAACCTGGGAACTACAGATTACGAGCCTGGCGCGCTTCCGACTGAGTCACCACCGCCCCAACTTGCAGAGGAGGAGATTAGGGATGATTTATGTGAGAGTGAAAACATTTTGCCAGACCTAGCTGGAACCTACGAGGTGCATGCAAATTTGCCTGATGAAGCTCAAGATGTCGAAGATCAACCTACAGCATCAAGTTCCAAGAAACTGAAAACGTCCACTAGAACAGCTGTCAAAACAAAAGCAAAAAAAGTTATTCCGAAGCGGAAAAAAGAAAATCCGACTTACAAAAGTTTACCACAAAAAGAACATATTATGATAGAGGAAATTAAAAACAAAATTAGTGGCAAGTCTCCATATGATATTTTTTCTTTATATTTTAGTGATGATGTCTGGGAAAATGCTGGTTATTCAAAAAAAAATATGTGAATGATCACAATTAGCATTCTTTTGAACTAATCATATGACGAAAGAGTGTGAATACCGAAGAGAACGACTTAGGCGTAGAAGAAAGAGTTATACCGGATCTTTTGTCCATTGTGCAGCACCCATCTGAGCATCGTGTATTTTTTGATAACTTTTCTCTTCTCACAATTTATTCTGCATATTGAAAAATAAAGGTTTTTTATGCCACGGGTACAATTCGTGAGAATCGTACAACCAATAATATTTTGGACACAGTAGAGGGCGTCAGGAAAAAAAAAAAGAGAGGTTCGTATGATTTTTCTTTTGGTAAGGAACACGAGATATTGATGGTAAGATGGAATGATAATTCTGTCGAGACTGTCGCTACAAAGAACTGCATTGCTATTGCTCAGCCAAAGGTTGTTGCTGACTACGATCAGCACATGGGGTGGGTTGGATTCGGTTGTTTTACCTCTGAGCGGCACTTTTTTGCACACCATGGGCTAAATGGCCAGGTCACATGGACCCCGAAGGTTGAGGATGGCGGAGGGGACCCACTAGAACAGCTGTTGGGAGACAGATGGTAGCCCCCCGTTAAGGCCATCCAGCGTGTTCTTTAACGTGCACAGGGTATGGCTCTCCCGCACACGGAGCCACGGCTTAACGTCCCATCCGACGGACGGTGGCCTTTCCAAGCCCAGCGGTGTCCCCTACTGACCGTAGGCAGGGCGGGGAATTTTGCGGAGATAAATCTCAAAGCTGACCCAGCTGGGACTCGAACAGATTACGAGCCTGGCGCGCTACCGACTGAGCCACCCCCGCCCCTAGAATCAAAAGCATCAAGTTTCCTGTTATCTCGTTTACAAAGAGCCCACGTTTCACTATCATAAAACTCTAGAAAGAACCAAACTATTATAGTCTAATTTTAGTCTTTAGATGTATACGCCTATTTCTCCACACTCTCAATAGATTCTTAAAAGTCCCAGCAGCAATCCACTATGTGCAAAATCTTGTGCTTAAACACTGTGCGAAAAAGTGCCGCTCAGAGGTAAAACAACCCAACTTCTGAGAGGCACTTTTTCTGCACACAATGAACTAAATGGCGAAATAGCTAAGAGCTCGGAGGTTTGGCAAGTGAATCCACTAATAGCTGTTAAAAGAGAGATGGTAAGAAGTGCACAAGGTATTGCTCGCACAATGGGTCACAGCTCAATGCCTCATCTGACAGAGGGTGGTTTTTGCAAGCCCTTAATTGTCCTCTTTCTTACCGATGGTTAGTGGAGTTGGGGAGGGGGTGGCTCAGTCGGTAGCGCGCCAGGCTCATAATCTGTAGTTCCCAGGTTCGAGTCCCAGTTGGGTCAGAGTTGAGATTTATCTCCCCCGCCCTGCTCACAGTCAGTAGGGGATACCGATGGGCTTGGAAAGGCTGCCGTCCATCGAATGGAATGTTAAGCCGTGGCCCCGTGTGTGGGAGAGCCATACCCTGTGCACGTTAAAGAAGAACACGCTGGAAAAAGTGCCGCTCAGAGGTAAAACTACTCAACAACGTTAAAGAACACGCTGGATGGTCTTGACGGGAGGCTACCATCTGTCTCCCAACAGCAGTTCCGGTGCGTCTCCTCTCCCAACTTTCTCTTAGTCTTCAGGGTCCTTGTGACTTGGCCATTTAGCCAATTGTGCTGAAAAAAGTGCCGCTGAGAGGTAAAACAACAAAACGTTCAAGAACATTCTGGATGACCTTGACGGGATGCTACCATCTGTCTCCCAACAGCTGCTCCAGTGAGTTCCCTCCCCAACCTTCGGGGTTCTTGTGACCTGGCCATTTAGCCCATGGTGTGCAAAAAAGTGCCGCTCAGAGGTAAAACAACCCAACCCTTGTGGACTGAACATTATTTCTCCAAAACCCAACTATGGGCATCCATCCAAGAACTCGTTACCCACCGAAGTACGGTTTGACAATATTGGCCATGTTATAGTTGAACAGGCGAATAAAGCAAGATGTCCACAGTGCAAAAACAATACAATATATTATATATGTGTAAAAAATGTGAAGTTCATCTTCATGCAGACTGCTTCAGACAATTCTATATGTTTTAAACTTTGTATTCGTGTTTTGATAATCCCAAAGTTGAGTATACGCAACTGTTTTTCTGCGGCTTCTGTGGTCACAATTTTTTTTTTTTTTTTAATCAAAACTGCCTATTTACATTTATTTTTGGTCTATAATAAAAGTACTATCTTAAAAATATTATAATTTCTACCTTTGGAAATTAATGGGTTATTTTAAACGTGAAATTAAACAATGCTTTCCTTCAAATCTTTTGCTTATGTGGATGGCCATTGAAATAATGTGATGAATTCTATTACTCTTAGGGGCATTTTAGATGGGATATTTGGAATTTGCTGTCTCTATAGGTTAAAGAACTGTATAACTGAAATATGTCACACAGATATTAGCTAATTTTGAACATAATCAATGTTTATGCACATATATTAAGAGGTCAATGCAGCGAAATTAGCAAAAAAAAAACGCCAATGATTATGTACACAAAGTAGCTAGCTCATATTCCAGCTAATTGTAAATTCCGAATAAAACCTTAAAATGAAATTTTTTTTAGCAACAGATGTTGTTTACAGATCTACGTTTACAATGCATTGACGACGTTACAGCGAATAGATATTCGCTGTAACGTCGTCAATGATTGTAAACGTAGCCTCAGAAATTGAAACTTCAAAAATATTCTATCAAAATATTTAATAAAACAAATACACATTTTAGAAGTTTGCGTAATGATTTTTGTTTTCAATAGTCAATTATGGATGATTTTTTTATAAAACAATTTATTGTTAAATATTTCAGCTTCTATAAGTTTTAAACGAATATTGTTATGAAAATTGAGATTTAAATAGAAATATTTAACTTTAGTCGCATATTTTCATTAAATGGGTATTTTAGAAGTTATGCAGCTTCGAGATTAGATTCACATTAATATAACATGGAGATTATCCATTATTTTGGTAGGGCAGTGAATTAGAGACGACGCATTTAAAGTCGTAATCTCTAATAAAGCGATTTTCTATCTCTAAACTAGGTGAGACCATTAAGAGGTAAATACGGCGCATTACCTCATTAGATTTTTAAGGGATTAGTAACACTGGTGAGGCATGGGCGTCCGCAGAAAATTTTCCAGGGGGGAACAAAGCTTGGAGACAAATAATTAAATAAAAATTTATTGATTTCATTTTTTAGTTTTTTTTCACAAGTAGATTATAGAATACAGTATTGTATCAATACAAAAACACATACATAATGTATATAAATTACGTTTAAATTGTTACGATTATTTGTGGAATTTTTTACTCGATCCCAGGGGGGGGGACAAGTTCCCCGTTTACCCCCTTCTGCGGACGCCGGAGAAGAATGAAAGCTTCCATAGGTGTAAGACACTTATGACTGCAGCATCACAAGAATGCAGATACACCTACTGTACTGCAGGGAAGCTACTTATTCGTGATCTCAGGCGCAAAGGTACTTGAATATTTTTTTTCGTGAGAATTTTAGATTCGGCGGCTCATAAAAATTTTTTTCGCATCGCATGAAACATCCTTTTTTTCTCCTTCAACACCTTTATACATGTTCCTGAAAGGAAATATTAGTAAAATCTTTCAAATGCACTGCATTGCTTACTAACTCCACCAGCTCCCTCACTCCACATTTTTCTTTTGCTGTGTTCAACAAATTTGTTTGAAAAAAAGGTTTTTTTGACGATTGTTTAATTTTTTGTTGTCTCGTACAATCCTTCCCGAATTTGTTTTATATTTATTTAGTAAATCTTCATTCCATATAACAAGCTGAACGCTCTAAAACGTATACGTAAATCTTTCTTTTCAGAATTTTAACAGCAGTTTTTATAAATTGTTTCCATATGCAATGAATATAATTAAAATAAAAACACAAAATTTTTAAGTGCGCTAAGGAAATTTATTTAATATATTTTCAACTGAAGTTACAGCATGAGAAGTTGGCTACAAAAGTTTATGCCAATGGGCATAAATTTTAATTGCATCGTTTGCAAAATATTAAACCTCTTTCAGATTTTGCAATTATAAAAAAAATAAGGTAATAAAATCGTGCACTTTCAATTGCAAATACGCTGAAAATATAATCTATAATTCCTTGCTGCTTTACAATTGTGGCGAGGAAGATTGCATGGAATCATGGCATGCCGGCGCTTACTATGTCACACGGGAAGCACTCTTTTGCGGCAGGACGCCAATTATGAAAAAAACTGATAATCTGTAAGCATCAGTGACTGATGCTTAGATTATTTGTGCTTGATATACTTCTGGAATTAAGCCTACAATTACAGAGAGAATAGTAACAAGTACAGCCTTGAGAGGTTACAAGTTATCGTCTGCCAACATGGCGACAAGGCTTAAGGTAAACCACGTGCCTCTGGTAAGATTGTATTTGGAAAACATTAATATTGTTACAATTCAAACTTTTACTAACATTTTTTTCTCGAGTGGCAAATATATCAGTGCTGAGGAAAAAAAAACCATTGAACATACCTGAAATTCGAGATCAGCGGCTGTTGTTCCGAAGCAACGTGCTGTTTGCTGCATTACCCCTGTAAGCACATTTCACAGTGCGTGTATCTGGAACTCAGTGGCGGTAATAGCGACTCAGTTCTGGATACGCCTTTCATACTTCTCCGTACGAATTCTTGGCGTCTCATAAATATTCCTCCATCGATATTTGACGCTGTGTCCACATTAGCGGAGACTTATTTTGTGCTGCAGATTATAATCTTTCTGCAGAACTGTTTGCCTCCACTTGCTATGGTTGATACGAAAAACGAATATATGGAGTTGGCTGAAAAAATTTCGTTCGCCACGAGTTACGATACGAACCCTCAACATCCGCACATGCCAGGTGTTCTGTCAACTGAACTATCGCAGCTAGCTCATTTTCCAGCTAATTGTGACTATGAATCCCCCCAAAGCCTATCGCTCATGGAGCCATCTATGATCGGGAACAGACAACTCAGTTCCCACATTAAGGGTTGAAATAAATTTAGAATCCAACAGGCTCTCAGCATATATAAGTAGAATTTCAATAGTATAGCACAGGAAATATCCTGCAAACATGGGAGTCAAAAATATTTCCCGTTTATTTCCTGTGCTATTGTGGAACAGGGGTGGCTCATTCAGTAGAGATGCAAGCTCGAGTCCCACTTCCGCCAGTGTTGAGATTAATCTCTATAAAATTCCGTCTTACCAGCGGTCAATAAAGCACACAGACGAACTTTGAGGCCACTGTCACATGGAATGTTAAACCCTGGGCTCATGTGATCAACGGATCCCCTCCCCACAACCCTTGCCACTTGGCCATTTAAACCATAGTGTGCAAAAAAAAAGATCCGTATACTATACCAGCCTTCACACAAAGCAGCCTAAACTCAAGGATAGGTTTCTTTTAGGACACCAGATAAAATATACACAACCAGGGCTGGATCTCTGAATGGGAAGGGGCCCAAGCCTTCTCTCCTCTGAGAATGCTATCAAGAGTAACGGAGGGAAAAAAATATATATATTTCAAGAAATCTTTTAAAGATCTCTAAAATGAAGATTTCCATTGCGCCTTATCATTTTGCTCGTCTCTTGCTCTCCCCTTAACCTTTTTCCAGTTCGATTACGTAACCCCACCTCCTCCCCACTTTTAAATTTTCTAGATCAGGGTGAGTTACTTTGATTCACCAGACCTGGGCAGCAAAGGAGGGAAAATATGCACCAAAAATTTGAGCGATTTAGCCTAAAATTGAACAAAAAAAAATCTATTTTAAACTATATAAAACAATTTATTCATTATGACTATATCAAAATATTTACGAGTGTTTTAAAACTGATTACCAGATTTTAAAAAAATTAATGACTCTCGGTAGAACTATAAAAATTCAATTATATCAGTTCTATATTAAAACAGAATTCCTCTATTGCTTCACTGTCTAGGCCTGTTGTACACTGTTCTTTCAATGTCTATCCCGTAATGGATGAAATGCGTCCTGTGAAATAAGGGGACCATAATGAGGAACCGTATCTTTGGCATCTCACAAAAACCATTTACGTCTGCATCAGAAAATATTTAACATTGGTAGGCTTCAGGCGATGAAGCGCAACACTTGACAAGTCATCCAGAATAGATTTCGAGGCCTTTAAATTGGATTTGATCAAGTCGGTTCGTATTAAATTACTTTGCAATATGCTTGCCATATTAAATACGATTTACCAGGCTTGGCTGGGGCCTAATGTTCTCTAAAGTATATGGCAGATAGCACTCCCCACTTCGCAAGCTTTCATTTGGCATAAAACTAATTATAATCGATCTCCCACCCATCTGGTATAATTTTTCTCTTCTTTAGGGAAAGCCAAACTCTCGCAAAATTTCTTAACAGCAATCGGTCAAATTTAACCAACAGCAGGGCAAATTAAAACAACAGAATAGGAAAACTTATGTTTCCCTATTCTGGAGCCTCTAGGGTAGTGCTATCTCCATTCGTAACCACTCCAGAATATGAAAACTTATTTTATACCACCTTGTATTCTTGATTACCACATTCTATCACCAGAATTTCTAGCATTAAAGTAATCCCACAGTATACTAGCAGCATCCCCAGATTTCAATCCCTGTAAATACTAGCCGTCATGCAATATAAATCGATGATAAAATTATCCACTGTCAGTCAAAGATGCAGAAATGGTAGAGCTCTGAAAAATTGCACCTAGGGGTAATCCAGATCGTCCGGTGAAGTCACAGAATCAGGGGGTTACCCATTGATGTAGTCTTCGTTGACGTGACTGAGCCACTCGTCTGTTTTACATCTGCACAGTATATGCACACAATGACCAGTGAGTTGATCCTCGTTGCCATGGCAGTAACTCCAGTTGCCAGGGATCGTTAGGCTGGGATATTAAGAAGGCGGGCCTCGAGTTCCTCAGCCAGCTGCCCACCCCATAGCACGATCAGCAAAAGCACTGGCGTTGGTTGAAATCTGTCATGAATAGACAGATTTCAACCAACGCCAGTGCTTTTGTTGTGCAATCAGGTTATCTAACCCTTGCAACGTTTAAAAAAAACAACCTAGTTACTACTCATCTCACATTGCCCATTTTAAGGGGCAATGAACACATCTCATTTTTCACTGGCATCTCTTTTACACCATATTTACTAATTACCTTGTTTGATCATACATACATTCCAACGACTCCAATTCTCTGCGAGTTTCACTGGCACATTAATTTTATCATTATTTCTAAAAGACTTCATCTAGAACATAGTGCTGACATAAATATATTTATAAGCCTCAACTTCGTCAGTGCCCTAATATTCATATTTAAGTACGATTCTAAGTTGGCTTTGTCGTGTGGCATCCTGCCCACACTAATATCTTCATTTTTGCATCTGCCCACTTCAACAGAACTTTCAATTTGGTCTCCTTCAGAAACAGGCCCTCACATTTGGATGTTTAAAAAGTTACATCATTATCAATATGTACTGTATCTAGAGATACTATTCTCACTGCAAGTGAAGCATTTCTAGGCACGAGCAATAACTATAAATAGCGTGCACATGAGATCATTCACTAACGACACATAGCTATTTAAAAATACCTTACTCTCACATTTCAACCTTTCGCATTCCTCGAAGTATTCCCGAGTATCCTCCGTATTATTTACACTGTCTGCCCCTTAATTCCATTAACTTTTGAATTAATCCAAGCAGTGTCCAAATTATTTCCAGAGAATAACTTTGCTTGATGAGAAAGCTTACCTGGCCAATCAAAATTTCATCAGTTTTACTCTATCCCAAACCTTGCTTATGTTTCCTGGAATTACCTGCTACTTAAACTAGTATTGTCTTGTTCAATATTTGAATTTCGATCACATAAGAATTTCAAAATGGTTAATTTTGTCGAAATTTAAAGGATTTTTGCTGTTTCCCAAGCTACTCAATGTGCAACCGAATATTCCTTTGCACAAAGCAAAAACTCTAGGACAGGCCGTGCTTACATCATTTCATTTGTGATGTTTGGTTTAAAGTGAATTTATTCGCTAAGCTTCTATTAAAGTGTAATCATCCTCAAGCAGCCATGGGCTGCCACACCAATCTGGATACTGCACACCAATTTCAACAAGGTCCTGTTTGACATTGTCTGCCCACCGCATCCTAGGTCTCCCCCTCTTTCTGAGGCACACTGTTCATAACCCTATTCGCCAATCTATAATTATCCATATGCGCAACATGGCCAAACCAACGGAGTCTCTCTCTGCACAATATGCTGCTTAAAGGAGGTTGCAGACTCCTTTGCCTAACCTCATCATTAGTTACAAAGTTGAACCACCTAATGCCCAAGATACTGCGTAAGCATCTAGTTTCCTGTTATCTTGTTTACAAAGTGTCCAAGTTTCACTACCATAACTAACCCTAGAAAGAACCAAACTAATATAGTCTTTAGAGGTGTATACGCCTATTTCTCCACACTTCTGAATCCACATTGCTCATCACGCAATTGCCTGTCACCCATAATTTTAATTCTATTAAGCACAATCATGCAAAGAACCTTACCTGGAACAGAAAGTAGGCTGATACCCCTACAAAACTATCACTTTTTTTTTTGAAAAAAGGGATAATATAAAAAATAAGGCCGAGTGGTAGTTACAGCATAAAAATGACTTGGTTTAGAGTACCACACCAGTAATGGATCGAAATTGAATTAAGAGAAAAAGCAAAGAACATTCATAATTAGCCTTAGACATTTCTTTCCACCTCCCAGTGACGTACCACAGGTTTGTCATCCCTGACCTAGAAGGGGCAAATCTTCCAGTGTATATAAAATATTAAAATTTTACAATTACTGAAAATTTTAAAAGTACATTCTGTCACTAGAATTTTCAGTTTCTAGCATAACTACATCATTTGCAATATTACTTCCAAGTTTCACATTTGGTGCCCTCTCAGGAGGGCAAATCAAGGCTACTTGGAAGATTTTAAAACTACGATTACTTCAGAATTCGATTTTTTAGTTTCCAAAATTCGGGATAAATTACGAATTAAATTCAGTTGCTGTGTTATTGCTTTCATCAAAACAAAGCAGTATCTCAGAATTTTTTTTATCATTGAGAATGAAACTGGTTTTTGGGCAAAATACAGCAAATTTAACATAAAACTATTTTTTTTTTGGACAAATTTAATGTGGGCGATATTTTCGGAGAACAAAACCCTCACGTATATCGGGTGGGGGTGTACCTACTTTGTCTTGCCTCAGGCGGCAAAAAGTCTTATTATATAGCAAGAAACAGTAGGGCGGAAGAGAACTAATTTTATATACGTGTGTTAAAAATGAAACTATCAATAGAAAAGTTTGGAAGTTATTGCAGAACAAAATAGAATAAGGGGAAAAAAAGATATTGTAGAATAAAAATCCTGTGTAAATGGATACTAAAATTAATACTCCCTGGCAGCTAGGGCATAAACAGGAAGAGCTGTGTACCAATCCCCAGTGATGATGCATAGAACCGACCAGGTCTAGCACCTAATGTCCGACCCCGCCATCTTGTGGTGCAGGCTGTACCTTTCAAGAGATATATTCTATTTTGGAATGGAAGGGCTGCCAGTATGGACTACTAATCTGGTCATGGCCACTTCGTTTTTTAAAACCCTGCCGAGGAGTGGTCAACTTTACAGGGTTCTGACCATTTATATCTACTAGACTGGGCTTGGTTGAAGTGAACAGATGCACAGGATAATTTACACCAGCTGGTGGATAATCCTGATCAGAGGCATTCGCAGGTACCTGAACCTCACTTAGCTAGTTGTGCATCATCAATCCTCAACTGGAGTAATTGTCTTGGGCAGGCCATATGGCTCTTGAAAAAGTCCACTTGAAAAGGTGGTGCCTAAAGTTCCTACCAGCATTGGTGACTTCATCCTTTAGCAGGAGGAACAGGTCTTTGCCCCATGCCTGCGATCAGGGGGCTGTTTGAATAATGTTGGCCCTACTTATCTCAATAAACCTAGTTTCTTTAAAAATCCTACTAATCATTTTCAATCTGCAGGATCGTGGAAAGTGAGGCCATTTTACATAGATTATTCTCTTGATGTCCTCACGCAGGAATTCCAGTGTTAAAACCTAGATATTCTATGCTTGCAAGAGACCAGATGGACAGGTAAAGGACATTATCAGCAGACATGCCAGTGATGCCCTTCATAGGATATTACTGCATTAATGAATGATTTCTTAGAGCAATCTGTTATGTTCCTACAAAGGACTGATGAGAACGAGAAGGATAAGTTTTACAGCCAGCTTCAGGAAATTTTGAATTCTGTGAAGGAGATTTCTCTTGTGCTAGGTGACTTCAATGCTAAAGTTGGTACTGACTAACCTTTGGGCAGGAGTTTTAGGTCCCTTTGGCATTGGTAGTTCCAATGGCAATGGGGAACGTCTCCTACAGGTAAGAAAACATAATGGTTTACAAATAACTAACACATACTTCAAACACCGGGGCATTTATAAATATACATGGGTTTCACAGGAATTTGATAGATGATATTTTAATTAACACCAATTGGGCCAGTTAGGAATACCAGGTCCTACCGGGGGGGGGGGGGGGGGGGGGGGGGGCAAAATTTGGTCTGACCATTACCTGGTCAGAAGTGTTTTGCAACTGAAGCTTAATATATGTTGTGCTAAGGTTAAGAAAATTAGCCTTAACACTGAATGTCTGAAAGATCCAGATATAGCCAAAGCATACCATGATAGTCATTATGACAACTGTGGTTTGCTTACTGCTGAAGTCGAAAAAGAATGGGATCAGTTTAAACAGGCTTTTCTTGAAAACAAAATTATTCGAGTGATAAGGCTATGGAACTTATTTCTGAAAGAAGGAAGTGCAGGATTAATATGAATCTACACCTTACTAACCCTAACAGAAAGCATTACAACAAGCTTAATAAAAAACGTGTAAAAGATGAGTTAACAGCTGATAAGAATCTTTATAGCTTGGCTGACGAAGCAGAGTAAGCAGTCAGATAGTACAACAGCAGGGATTGTACCAGATTGTTAATGTTTTATGTGAGAAGAAACTGACAGGTACACAGGGATTGAGGGATAAACAGGCAAGGTGGTTGAAAGTGAGGAATCTGTAATGGCTAGGTGAGCTGAGCATTTCAGATGTTTTAAATAATGTGATTATTTCTACTCCCATTGTTTGTAATGAGGATAGATGCATTATTAGCTTTAATGATGGCCCTATATCACATTCCAAAGTCACTTTGGCTATCTATATTAAAACTGCATAAATCCCCACAGGTGGATGAAATCACCATTGAAATGCTTAGAGCTGGGAACATTTGTGTTGTCACATGGCTGACTGAAATTTTGAATATTTCTACGATAAAGGTGTTGTTCCTAAGGATTTTACTAGAGCTATCATTGTTCCAATTTTTGAAAAAGGTGATCGCAGTTCTTGTGATAATTATAGGGAAATTAGTTTACTTTCTGTTCCAGGCACAGTTCTTTGCATGATTATACTTAATAGAATTAAGAATTTGGTTGATGAACAGTGTGGATTCAGAAGTGGTAGAGGATGTGTGGATCAGATATTTTCACTTAGGCAGATTCTTGAGAAATGTTTAGAGTTTCAGAAACCTTTGGTTGCTAGCTTTGTTGATTTCGAAAAGGCTTTCGACTCTGTTGATCGTCATAATTTGTGGTTGATTGTGAAATCATATGGTATACCTGACAAGTTAGTTCACATAATGAAAGCTCTGTATAACAACACTGAGTCGTGTGTGAGAGTTGGTATGTCTTTCAGCGATTGGTTTAGCATTGCTAGTGGAGTTAAAAAGGCTATATTTTTGTCTCCCTTTCTCTTTGGTTATTGATTATGTTATGCGAAATTCATTGCAAGGGAAAGATTTTGGCCTTAAATGATCTAGATATCAAAATTTCTGATTTAGATTATGCAGTTGATTTGGTCCTGTTGGCTACTGATGTTGATGAGATGAATTCGTTTATTAGGGCTATTGATGAGACTGGTATTAGAGTAGGTTTGGTGATAAACAGAGAAAAAACTAAAGTGGTGAAAATTGGTCAGGCAGATGGTGCTTCAGTTGCTTTGAATGGCTGTATTATGGAGCAAGTGCCTCAGTTTAATTCTCTTGGGAGCTATGTAACAGATACTGGTGATGTGCAGCATGAGATAAATAGAAAAATAGGGATTGCTGCTGGGACTTCTGAGAATCTATGGAGAGTGGAAAAATAGGCATGTAAAGACTAAAATTAGACTATAATAGTTTGGTTAGTTCTAAGGTTAGTTATGGTAGTGAAACATGGAACTTTTGTAAGCAGGATAACAAGAAACTTGATGCCGTTGATTCTAAATGTTTATGCAGTATCTTGGGCGTTAGGTGGTTCGACTTAGTAATGATGAGGTTAGGAGTCACAACCTCTTTTGAGCAGCATATTGTGCAGAGAAAAACTGCACTGGCTTGGCCATGTTGCCCATATGCATAGCTGCAGATTGGCAAACAGGATTATAAACAGTATGCCTAAGGGTTTGAGAAAAAGGGGGAGACCTACGATGCGGTGGGCAATGTCAAACAGGACCTTGCTAGAATTGGCCTAGAGTGGCCAAATGCAGCAGCTGTAGCTCAGAAGATTCATCTGGAGTGGAAAATTGCAGTCTGGTTGGACCTCCTAAGCCCATGGCTGCATGACGATTTTGTATGTATGTAAAAACATCCTTTCCTGTTATAAAGCAAGCATAAATGCACATAAAAAGTGCATGATAAAATTTTTTTCCCTAAACAAACCTTTGAAATCAGAGTACAACAATTGTTTACAAATATTGTCTTAGCAGTATCCTTAATGCATTACTCTCTAACATCCAAAATGAAGCGTGAAAAAAATTCTACCATTAATACTATTATTACACACCAATTCGAAAATGTTTGCATGTCTATTGCAATAAATAAAATATTGCATTGTTTTGATATTAAATGTGGGACTGCACATGGTATGGGCATATATACAAAGTAATGTAAGAAATATATCAATATAAAAACCCAGTTTGTGATAGCTGTGAACCTATCAATATTTAGAAACAAAAATTATTTATAAAAAATAAAATGGCTTCAGCTGTATGCTGAACCAATTTGTCCATCCTGATCTAGAACTGCAGGAAATTGGCATATTACTTCTATAATTTTAACTTACTGAAGTAACTCATGAACCAAATACATATACGAAATCAAAATGTTACTAGAGCTGAGCCATTACTGTAGGAAAATAAAAAGGATTGAATGCTAGATAAGGCATGAAATAAAAAAAAATTAAGGTCATTATACACCTGAATCTGCCCAAGTAATTGAAACCATTTATAACATATATATTCTTTTTAATGTTTAGTATTTTCCACTGAAAATGGTTTAATATAACAATACAAGGAAGAACCTAACATTCCTTTAAAATATCTTAACATACCCACATTCAATCAGAACCTTCCAATCACTGACTTTTTTTCCTAGAATAAAATTAGCTTTTTGGGCCAATTTGTCATGGTTGCTGGTATTAAATCCAAGTTTTCTTTTTATTACTATTTCAGTGCTTGTGTACTCAGCATTGCAGAATTTATGCCTTCCCCTCACCTATGTGTCAATGAGAGTGTATCATAAACGGAACCAATTTGCTTCAAAGTCATTTTTACATCTTTCAAATATCTAATTAAGGTTTCACTGTAAAAAGAAGTCAAACACGCATATAAGAATTTTAATACACACTTGTAGAGTTAACATTAAATGCATACCAGGTCTCGTCTGCTTTTAACCTGAGCTTGATGGCCAGCTATTCTCAGAAATGCGATCAAAAATAAAAGTCTTGTTTTTTGAAACCCACAATTTTAAAATTATTTATTTCATTAAGTGTCACCTAATGATGTTCACTGTATTACAAAGCCACCAAATGTTACCAAGTCATTTCTGCATTAAGACATCACCCAAATTAAACATATAGAACAGTCAAAAAACAGAGACATAGGTGGTAAGAAAGGTTTTACAAAGTTTACTAGGAATTGGTAATACAGTTTTCGTGTACACAGTCAAGTCTGCAGAGTGACACTTTGAACAATCTCAGAGAAATCTGAGAAACTCCTGCTGATGTTGGGAGTGAGAGTTTTTGTGTCCGTTCTTACTGTAAAGACCACACACAGCAATTTAGATAAGCTGCTGGCACGGCTATTTGGAGCACACGAAACAGCCTTGGTATTTTGATTGGTTGATCATGAAGAATCAGAAAATATGCAATTTAAAGACAGTGAAAATGGATAGCAAGCTTTTGCTATGTTTCTAACTGAATGATGATGCTCCACTCCCAATGATACACAGTCCACAAAATGGTTTGGAAACATTAGGCAAACACAGATGGGATCACAGATGATGTGCTAAGACAATATACACAGTCGATCAATCGCATAAAAACGACTGACAAGATGGAATGGTTCTGTATTGTCAGCTCTGAGTTTATGAGCAATAAAATAGTGGAAGTTAACAGCCCTATTATTTAATTTAATGTGATTCTTCCACTATAAATTTACACTGAAATGAGCTTTCCAAAAATGAAATTTCTGTTACTAAGACACTAATACATCCAAAAAGCTGAGACATTGAAAGACTATAGAGGAGAAAAGGGGACTCAAAACTACACTTTTATCACAAACTATGGCTTACTCATAAAAGCTATTTACATTAGAAAAACATATTTTACTTAACTCATAATGAAGCAATGTTTTCTAAATAGTCAGGTTAAAAGATCCAATAATGAAACAAATTTAAAATGTATTAGGGTGGGAGAGGGGAACTGAAAACACAGAACCATACTGCTACTATTCAGAATTTAATGCAAGTCAACAAAATTGTTCCATTAAACCCAAATGTATCTAACACCTGTGTGGTATGGTTTAATTGTATAATACATTGAATGTATGTTGCCACAACTCTCAGCAACTACACTGGAGAGAATTTACAGAGCACATATGCTGAAGCTTTGTACAACTGCAAATGGTTTTAACAATGAAATTATTAATAACAGCTATCATAATGAAAAACTGTCATGCTTTATTCTACTTATGTACAAAAACACGTCTTCACAAGTTACTGAAATGGCAATAAAGTTCAATACAACTTTATAATTTATATGTAGAGAAGAATATGTAATAACTAGCATCATTACAAAATATGTATGCAGTCTTTTTAAATGATATACCAAACATACTTATTTCCATACGTATTTCAGACATCCAGCAAGTGATCGATACAAGTTAAACCGTTGAAGGTCAATTAGAAACTGTTCGATTAAAATATCAGCTGTCTGACAGAATTTCTGAAACATTATAATTGGCAGGTTATAGAAGTAAAAACTTACAGTAATAACAATGAAGTATAGGACTATGAGGATCTCTCCAGTGCTGTTGCTATCTGATAGCTGTTAAAACCATAAACAAAATGGTCTAAAACTAAAGGTGTGTGGCCCCCTGACTACAGACAACAGGTAAGTGATGGACCGTGCTGAGTGGTGGCAGCTCCTGTGTGATCTTCGTTTCACTCATCTCCCTCTCCTTCTGCTCCTTCACCTTCCAATTCACCTATTGACGTGGAGAAGAAGAGAAAAACTATCTAGAGTACCAAATACAGTCAGTTGGAAAACAATGAATAACCAGAAAAGAATTACAAAACATATGACAATATATTTTAAATGCTTCAAGCAAAATCTTAACAAACATGTGGCACAACTGTTAAGCATTCAGCTCAAAGAGACACTACAACAGAGTTCAGGTCTGTGGTTGGCTTATTTTGTCTATTGGCCTACAGGTAATCTGCTATTTTTTTGGATTCCTAATCACAAAATGACTAAAGTTTCTCAGTGATTAACAAATATAATTTCTCTTTTTATTTCCCCACAGACCTTTCTCTATATTGCCAGAAAACCTCCTGTCAGAACTCTGACTGGAGATAAGTTTTCTTATTTTGCAAAGCTCAAACCCTATATGGTTCCACAAGGGTATATTCAGTTCAGTCTGTCTTCCAAGGATGGACATTATATATAATTTTTTTTTATCAATAAAATAAGAATACGCTTATTTTTATTCTGTAATCAAGGAACTGACCAAATTTTTGGCACAAAGCAAGCATGTAAGGTACTTGCCTACTGTGTCAGCAAATTGAGTTTAACCATAATTTTTTTTATTAAAATTAGAAAATAAACTAAACACTACCCCCTCCCCCCAACCAAAAAAAATCTGCCATTTAAATGTTATTACTATGACCTGAGAAGTGAATAGAAATATAAGAGGAGAATGTAGCAATGAGTTGACAATTAGCTTACCGATTAAAAGATTTCTGAATTTCCTAGAGAAGGAAAATAGTTTGTTCCAAAAAAATTCCTTTTAGAATCTGTATGCTTTGACTTAGTTTTGGGAGAATGCATGAAAAACTAAACACCACACTGTTCCTTTACAGAACACAGCAAAAATATACTTCACTATTATGTGTGAGCTTAGGATGCCTAAAAGTGACAGTTTGCATTCCACTCTTATCCAACGCACATGAGAACCCAAATTACATGGTACATTAGGTGAGATATTAGTATTTTCATTGATTATTTTCCAAGGACAAGGGTTGGGTTGTTTTACCCCTGAGTGGCACTTTTTTGCACACCATGGGCTAAATGGCCAGGTCACATGGACCCCAAAGGCTCAGAGAAGGTTGGGGGAGAGGACCCACTGGAACAGCTGTTGGGAGACAGATGGAGCCTCCCATCAAAGCCATCCAGCCTGTTCTTTAACGTGCACAGGGTATGGGCTCTCCTGCACACAGGCCACGGCTTAATGCCCCATCTGACAGATGACTGCCTATCCAAGCCCATCGGTGTCCTCTACTGATCGTGGGTAGAGTGGAGATAAATCTCAACGCTGACCCAGCTGGAACTTGAACCTGGGAACTACAGATTACGAGCCTGGCACGCTACCTACTGAGCTACCCTCACACCTTTTCCAAGACAAGATCCCCAAAATTCATGTTTAGTAAAAAAAACAGCCATGCTGGGGAAATACATTGGAAGTTGTCAACCCCTTCCGCAAAGTTTGATCTCTGAAGAGTGGAATTTACTACTACTACTACTACTATACATGACCAGCCTGGTAAAACATAAGTTATTCTGATGATTGTGAGCTGTTTGAGGTCATCATACTCCATAGTAACCTCTGCATTCTGCTGAAACAGGCCCCAACATGAAAACTCATGCATTCACTTACATATCCCATGAAAATAATACAACTGGTTTGCTCTATGTATCGCTGATTGTTCACTGTATTACATAATGCACTGTCACTCCTTATCTCACAGCATTTGTCATATTTTTCAGATCTTCCAGAAAAGTTCCACTGTCCAAACATTAAGCATGCATATGTTTAATGTTTTGACACTAGAATACTTTTATTTTCAGAGACAAGTTGTTTGATTACAAAATTTGCCCTGGTCTAAAGAGGACTTAGCATTTTTACTTTCTCAACTGTTTTTGCAGAAGTGTTAGAATTTTCATTTTTTCTTCTGCCAACAGAGCTGATAGGTATATGCATTGTACTGTCAAATTTTTAAACTGTAATCAGAGTTACAGGAGTGCAATGAAAATTTCATATCTCAAACACACTAAAAACAAGTAATAATTCAGGGGGGATGCAGTTTTTTTTTTCTTCAGCACAAATTTCTCTTAATGTCATAATCATGTAATCACTTTCTTGAAAAAGTAGTTGATTTTCTGGTATGAGCAATTTTATTTGTGCTATTTTTCCCAGTAGCATTATGACATGAAATCACATTAAATGTCTATGGACTGTACCATTCTATCTCTGAGCAGCACTTTTTTGCACACAATGGGATCAGTTGCCAAGTCACAAGGACCAAGGCTCAGAGGACCCAATGGATAGCTGTGGACTCTTGTCAAAGACATCCAGTGTGTTTATGTGTACAGGGTTATGGCTCTTCTGCACATGGCTCACTTTTATATTCCATCTGACAGCCTTTCCAAGACCATTAGTTATCCTTTTGACTACGGGCAAGGGTTTATTAGAGATAAATCTCAATGCTGGCACAAGTGGGATTTTAATCAGGGAACTACAGATTGCAAGCCTGGTCAAACTCCTTAAGCTTTTTTTTGGGGGAAGGTATATATATATGACTGAAGAAATACAACCACTTAAAAAGAATATAAAATTTGAACTCAGTATTAAATTCAAAGGATCTAAGAAATAGCATGGCCTTCAATGCATGGTTTTTCCCAAAATTGGCTCCACTTTTTGATCATCCTTATCTCAACACACTCATTGTCATTAGATCAAAGTAACTATACATTCATAAACATCCCTTCAAAAATCAATCCTTTCCATCATTTTAGAGGAGATTCCCCCCCCCCCCACACACACTCAGGAAAAAATGTCATTTTACCTGCTGATTTTGAATTGTCGTGTTTCTTAAACTAATTTTCGAAAACAGACTGATTTCCTCATTTACTCGTTTTTGCAACCCAACAGCCTCTAGCCAAAAAACTGAAATATTTTCTAAATAAAACCAAACTTTTCACATCTTTTCCCACACACTGCATTTCACATAAATTTACTCTCATCTTTAAAACTGTCCCTCACAGGTAAACATGGGATTTCATCGAATTAACATTGCCCCAGAACTGTTAAGTCCCATAACATTCATACCCCCCTTTGATTAACCCTATTAATATCACATATTTCTTATTATATGTAAGTGATAGTCTGGCTAGCTAAAAGTAGTCCACATAGACAATGTCCTTTTATAAGTAATTTTGATTTTAAGTAGGATTCACTGAGTGAACTGACATCCACAAAGATCCTCAGCTACATGCAAAGAAAAAAAGATCAGCAGGATGAAAGCCTTTATGCTAGGTAAAGACCATTCATCACATTTCTTAATATGAGAGGCAGGATACTCAACAACCATATCAAGTTGATGGCAGCTCTTCAAGGCTATTTGGCATCTTCTTTTGCACTGAGATAAGAACAGAGTAGGAGTAGCAGTGCAAGGAGATATTACTTTAATATATTCCATGGGCTACCATTTTGAAAATGTTTAAAGAAATTAAATTACTCAACACACTGATATTTAAAGAGCGAAACTTATTAAGAATTTAAAATATAAATAACAAAACAATATCAAACTTTCAAATGTCATAAGCTATTCAAATATAAATATTCTACTTGAAAATGAGGCATAACACATATGGATGCTTTGGAAAGTAATAGCACAGTTGATCAGTCTAAATAGGAGCATTGTTACTCCTTTGTAGAGTGTAAGGCACAATATATTTAGTGAAATTAGAGCAATATTCAGCAACTAAAAAAAAAGGAGGGGGGGGGGAAGAGATTAATTCTCAACTGAAATGTTAAAGGAGACTTCCTCTTTATACTACCAAATAAAATTTTGAAGCAAGCAATTTTAAGGGTGCATCCAGTGCACCTTTAATTTGCACATGGCATGGCTCTCTTACATATTGGTATCTAGTTGCATAGTCTGTCACATAAAAAGGAGTGAATTGTTTCATATTTAAACTGTTTTTTCCTTACTTATAATATCCATTATATAGCCACATTTAGTTATTCCCTTTCTTAACTAAGATAGGTTAATCACATGACCTAGCATACTGAAAGAAGTGGGGTGTTACATAGATGTGAGACAATATGCAAGAGCATCAACTATATCAACTGAAAAGTTGCTGTAAACTGGTATTACAAAATAACAGTTGCTAAACCTTTTGTCATTGCCATGTTTAAGCCTCGAGCTAGAAATGAGTGGAATTTTTACTTAAATTATAACTTATCAAATTACATTCATACATATAACTCAAATTTGTAATTTTATTTTTGTGATTCAAGTTGCTAAAAACTCCATTAATCATAGTTAGAATAAGTACCTTCTGCTTCTTCCAAACCTTCTCCAGCATCTTCCCCTTCTTCATATACTTCTTCATCTTCAACTTCTTCCTCTGAGAATATTATAAGTCTCATGTAAGATTTTATCAAAATGAATATAATTTGCACTCGATGTGCAAAATCTTCAACTATTACACAGAGCTAATCATATAGCAGCCAATAAAAGGATACTTTGTGGCCCTTAGAGTGTTTAAATAGTATAAAGAGCTTTGTTTCAATAAATATGAAATAATTAAAATAAAAAAAATTCTACTTCTAATATGTACCCTAAAAAGTGTTATTCAGTTTCCTTTAGGTTGTTTTTACCTCTGAATAGCACTTTTTTGCACACAGCTAAATGGCTAGGCCAAGAAAGACCACAAGAACTCAGAAGGTTAGGGGGAGGCAACCCATTGGACAGCTGTTATGACAGTTAGTAGCCTCTTGTCAAGGCCATCCAACATGCTCTTTATCAGTGTACCCTACTGAATGATTGGTTTTGTTGTTTGTGGTTTTATGATGCAAGAGCCCTTAGAGTAGGGAGTTTGATGGAGACAAATCTCAATGCTTGCCTAGTTGGAACTAGAACCTGGGAACTGCAGATTTAAAACATGGTGTGCTACTGACTCAGCCACCCCCAGTTTTCTTTGGTGTGGGAAAAACATTAACTATATCATGTAGCCATAAAGAGAACAGTATCAACTTATTACAGGGGTGAGGAAATTAGTTACAATACATAAAACTACTTTAAACCAAATTGTTATGCTAATAGTGAATAATAATGTTCAAGATTACTTTAATATAAACACATTTTCATTCCAGCAATCATTTTCCATAGATACTTTTGCTATGCATCTGGACATGATGCAATATTATGATCAATATATTTTCAATGAGCAAGTTTTCAATCATCATCCTCAAGCAGCCATGGGCTATGGAGGTCCAACCAGACCACGCAGTTTAATTCTCCAAGCATATCTGTCCTGAGCTACATCTGCTGCATCTGGCCACTGCACACCAATTCTAACAAGTCCTGTTTGACATTGTCTGACCACCACATCCTAGGTCTCCCCCTCTTTCTGAGGCCTTTAGGCACACTGTTCATAACCCTATTCGCCAATCTATAATTATTCATACGGGCAACATGGCCAAACCCGTATGAATAATTATAGATAGGCGGAGTCTCTCTCTGCACAATATGCTGCTTAAAGGAGGTTGCAGACTCCTTTGCCTAACCTCATCATTAGTTACAAAGTTAAACCACCTAATACCCAAGATACTGTGTAAGCATCTAGAATCAAAAGCATCTAGTTTCCTGTTATCTTGTTTACATAGCGTCCAAGTTTCACTACCATAACCAACCCTAGAAAGAACCAAACTATTATACAGTCTAATTTTAGTCTTTAGGTGTATACACCTATTTCTCCACAATCTCCATAGATTCTTAAAAGTCCCAGCAGCAATCCCTATTCATCTGTTAATCTCATGCTGCACATCACCAGCATCTGTTACATAACTCCCAAGGTAATTAATCTGTGATATCTGCTCAAGACTGTAACCTTTCAGATTAACTGAATCACAGCCTGTCTGACCAATTTTCATCACTTTAGTTTTCTCTGTTTATAACCAAACCTACTCTACTACCAGTTTCATCAACAGCTTGAATGAAAGAGTTCATCTCCTCAACATCATTTGCCAAAAGGGTTAAATCATCAGCATAATCTAAATCAGAAATTTTCACATCTCCACACCTTTTAAGGCCAAAATCTTTCCCTTGCAGTGAATTTAGCATAACATAATCAATAACCAAACAAATGAGAAAAGGAGACAAAATGCACCTTTGTCGAACACCAGAAGCAATGCTAAACAAATTGTTACAAGTGTTATTATAGAGTGAAGTCACACTATATAGTGTCACTTTACAGAAGACTGTGTCGTCATTGCTCCAAAAATTTTATTGCTCAACAATAGAGAATTTTAAGTTCATTTAATTTCTGAGCAAGGTCTTTGTGTATTTATAGAGCAAATTTAACAAAAATGTGTTCGAGTAATTTACTGCAACAGTGGATCATTTACATATTTATACATACATACACATTGAATACATACATAATAAAGAAAGTCAGTCAATTCTTAAACGTTACGATAGTGGTTTTGCATTCCATATAACGGTAAACACTTGAAAAATAAATGTAACTGGGCTGATTATAACTGTTGCCTAACAAACTTAAACCTTCGAGCTCATGTGTCAAAATAAAACTTATTCAGCAGAAGCAAAATTTAGAATAAATGTAAAACTTTACACTAAAATTGAGGTATCATAATATTTTTAGCTTGTTTACAAAAAGGGAGCTAATATTTTTCTTGGTCAATTTTTGTTTGTCTATCCATCAGTTGTTCCACCTGTCTCTCCACCAATAGATATTACACATTTTTGCTTTTAGAGATACACTAAAATTCCTTTTTGAATTGGATAGATACTGAACAAATAATATGAATGATTTATCAACTATAAATCAATAGAGTAAAAATATACAAGACCTCCAAAAATTAAGATCAGCTATCTTATTAATATTTTATTCCATTAAAATTAAGCTGTTTTATATCTGAGTGGCATTTTTTGCATACAATGGGCTAAATGACCAGGTTACAAGAATCCTGTAAGCTCAGAGGTGTGAGGGAGGAGACCCACTGGGCAGCTGCTAGGAGGAAGAGGGTAACCTTCTGTAAATTGGGATCATGGCTTTATGTCCCATCCAATGGATGGTAGCCTTTCCATTGGTGTCCCCAACTGACCAAGGGATGAGTTTTGAAGAGATAAATTGCAACTCTGGTCCAGCTGGGGATCAGCAGATGAGCCTGGCATGTTACCAACTGAGCCATCCCATTAGGTATTGTTCATATAAAAGGGGGCTTTGTATCAGATTTACTAAAACACGGTACTCAAAAGGGATAACTTTAATCTTTCATGAAGCTGTTCTTTAATACTGTCCTTCATAAAGCAAAGTAATTTTAAAATCAAAATTATTATTTTGGAAAAGTTTTTACAAAGAAGTATATGGTTTTCAATCTAATTTTTCCTATTAGTTATATAAACCTATGGGCATCTAGCCTGAAAAATTGGAATGAACCTGGAAGCCCTGCAATTTTTACTTGTTAACCCTTACCATGTTGCAGCCAGAAGAATCGCCTTCATCTTTCCCATTCTAGTGGTCAGACCCTGAAGCTTCGCTCCCATAGTACAAGATTGTAAAAAAATATTCCGAATAAAAATCTGAATTTTTTGCAACCATTTCTAATTAAATCATATAATATATATACCTATTGATTCCACCTGAAAAAATAAATCCATCTGAGTTGAATGAGCATGTTCAGTTACCATAAACAGTATCAAGTAGTACCTATTTAGTTCCTACCTTTATTCTGCCTAAAATATCTATCAGTTGTTTTCCCACTCTTTTCTGCTATTTATAGCTCTACTAGAGTTGCAATGCTTTCTAAACTTTTAAAGTAAGGATATTGTTTTTACTACTGGAAATTGCATCATTTGGGAACTACACACATCAGCTTTCAATCAATATTTTAGCAGACTTTTGATTTTAAAGATGTTTTTTATTTACTTTAATGCTTCTCAAATGGATACTGCAATTATAAACAATTAATTAGAAATGATCAAAAATGAAATTGATAGCGATCTATAATGGCAGCAATCAGATCAAGCATTACGATTTTTAATCAAAATTTCTGCCGGAATTTTAGAATTAAACTTTTTTTTCTATAGCCCTTATGCAGCTTCATAATCAAGTTCTCAAATTCACTGCATCAATTTAACTTTAAATGTTTGAAACATTCTTTTTTAATTTTTTTTCATAGTTCTTTATCACTTTTCTGATATCTTTTCCATTTTTCATTTAAATTATCTAGTTTTTAAAGCAAAATTATTTTTTATGGCATTGCTTTACTTAGGCTTAGAATTTGCCGATTGTCAAAAGTATAAGAATATGCATAAACGACTAATTTAGAAAAAATGAAATAAATGTAAGATTTAAGCAATAATTGAAATATTATGAATTGCTTACATTAGAATAAAATAATATAGAAAAAACGATTAAAAATATGATATAATTTTGAAATTTTACTAAAGACAGAGTGGAAAAAATGCTTAATTTTTAACCTACTTTTTTTCTTTGAAATTTTTACCATTTTATTAAGCACAATTAAATGCTCATTTTTAGTATATAACATGACATTTTTGTTCATTAGTTACTTCAGGATGAGGTTCTAAAATTGTTCATTTTACTTTCTGAAAACACTTCAAAATAAATCTGGCCACTACAAGTTCAGTTTCAGAAACCAGACACTGTAAGGGTTAAGTCATGGATTAACATTTAAAAAAGACAAACTGGCCCATAGTTGCCTACAACTGAAAATACTGCATTTAATGGAACCAATCATCTTGAAAATGATGACTAGTAATTTCATTTCTGGTTGTGTAATAAGTTATTAACCTCTAACATTCCTACCAATACTTTGTTTTTTCATACTTAACTTTCAATTAGAGAAAGTTATTAGCTTTCAGTTTTGAATCTGCTGAATATTTACTATTTCATTTTGCATATTCGAAAATACACAGCTCATACAGTTAAGAAAATCTTGAGATATTTATAGCAACAAGCACTTTTCGTAAATGCAAATCCACCTACGTGCAGTTAAGAACTCACCACCCACTTCGTCCTCACCTTCTCCTTCTTCCTCTTCATCCTCACCTTCACCTTCTTCTTCCACAACTACTACTGAGTCATCAACTTCTTCATCCTCACTAGATATAAAAACCAAAGTTATATTTAAGTTTTATATCTTAAGTTTAAAAACCCATGAATTTATTAATACAGTGCACTGCATTTGTTTTTCATTTCACACAAATATATGCCACTAGCAGAATTGCCTGGCATTACTCAGGCCTTGATATAATGATACAAGGGAAACAGTTGCAGGGACACTCATTTACATCACTGGTCAAGGATATCCCAAATTTAGTGCGATGGTCCCACCTGTTTCATCCTGCATAGAGTTTAGAGATTGGGTTCCTAGTTACGGTAGGTTGGAATTAAAACTGTTGCAAGTGTTAGAAATCACTGGGACTGTTAGAAATCACTCAATCCTTTGCCCATTTCATGAATGGAGAGTCAAAGTTAATGGAGTAGTGTTATCGATGAAGCAAGTTATCAATGGAGAGATGTTTGAGGCTAACTTTTATGGGTGAGCTAAATTTCGTGGGGTGAAACCTTTACAGTGCACCAAGTTACTGTAAGATTAACTGTGGGAAAAATACAGGTATACCAACCAATTATTTCCAAAACATTATTCATAAATTTCTAAAGATCACAACCTGTTGAGTGGCTTTGCATGCTTGGCTGCTGATCAAAGGGACCTGGGGTTCGAGCCCCAGTTAAGGCATGGATGTTTGTACTTTTTCTGCTGAGGTCTCACCTTCACAGGTCTCTACAGTGTATTAAACTGACAAGTCTCCTGTCAGACATCTGCTTTTTGAGGATGGCATGCATGAGAGATACCAATTGACTATAAATCAAAATGTATTTTACTAGATTATTAAAAGATTAGTTTACATTGAATGGGAACTTGACTGCACTGCCAGAATAAACAGTTTGTATGTTACATTCCAATGGTTCCAATCAAATAAATAATAATAGCTGCAAGATATTTTCTGGACTGTGCATGATTACTTTAAATAGTTTATTCACATAAAATATATAATATTACAGGCCAAATTTATAACTGAACAAAGAAGGTGGATAACACAATAATCCAAAAGCTTTTAAAACAAAGCTTCCAATATGATGGATAGTGATGGTCATATTATGGTAACCATTAATTATGAAATAAATTTGCCCTCTTATAACAAAAAGTCTAAATCAGTTAAATTTCTGCAATGCAAAAAAAATTGTGGCATTTTATTTTTTAATATTAACAAAATTAATTTCTAATAATACATAGACATACTGCAAACATTAAATAGAGAGAGAATAGCAACAATTATTGCACCCCTTTCTCTAGAAAATAGCATTTCATTTATGATATATATATTTTCTGTTGATTCTGCTTGAAAAAATTATGACAAAGTTTAAAAAATTAATCTGTTTGACCATTTTGTTTATCAGTTGTGCACATAGACTTTAAAGATTATTTTTTAATCTGGCACTTGATTTATTGTTTCTCAAAGGTTTACTCGATTATATTTTTATTAATATTTAACTTATTCTTTATAAAGTATTTGTAATAAATAAGGGTTTATATTCAATAAGTAGGCATCATCCACTGTTTAAACAATAGACCAATATATTACAGAAATTAGCATTACAGGGAGAATAGCAACAAATGTAAAAAAAAACACCAGAGAAAGGAGTGCAGTTTTTATTATTATTTTGAGAAAATGCCAATATTGCCAGCAGTGGCAGTTTGTCATTCAGCATGGAAAGCATGAACTCTTCTGATATCAACAAAAGTTAATAGCTAACAATCAGTAAGTAAACATCACTATTTGATTAATAGTAGACTAAAAGCTCTGAATAGCACTTTTGTGCATTTTGGATGCAAGCAATCCAAATACATTTTTTTTTCTGATTAGCAGCCATTCCCTCATTATGTGACAATTTCACAACTTCAAACTCCCAGGAATATTTTGCTACATATTTCTAATTATGTGAATAGTTAGGAGACATAGTAAAAATTTAAACACAGTGGCAAATGAGAAGGTAATAGAGACAGTACTAAACTCTTATTATCTCTCAGTGTAGTATTGCCAATCATGATCCACTGATTATATATAGAAGTTCCCTAACTTGTATTATCTCCTATCAGAAGTTTCTGATTCTAAGTAATCCATTAGCATTTAGTGGACCAGAGCTGGGAAAGTTTGGGTGTAAAAGTATTTAGGTGTGGACCTTTCCATGTGTTGTCTGTAAATGGTCAGCTGAAGACTTATAGATTTCATTCAATTGTGGACAAAACCTCTAAAGCGTGTCGAAGTTCTGAGCGTTGTGTTGTTCTGGGTTGTTTTACCTCTGAGCGGCACCTTTTTACACACCATGGGCTAAATGGCCAGGTCACATGGACCCCGAAGGCTCAGAGAAGATTGGGAGAGGGGACCCACTGGAACAGCTGTTGGGAGACAGATGGTAGCCTCCTGTCAAGGCCATCCAGCGTGTTCTTTAACGTGCACAGGGTATGGCTCTCCCGCACACGGGCCAACGGCTTAATGTCCCATCCGACGGACGGCGGCCTTTCCAAGCCCATTGGTGTCCCCTACTGACCATGGGCAGGGTGGGGAATTTTGCGGAGATAAATCTCAACGCTGACACAGCTGGGACTCGAACCTGGGAACTACAGATTACGAGCCTGGCACGCTACCAACTGAGCCACCCCCGCCCCGGTTCTGAGAGAGGAATTCAGGAAAGCAACCTGTCTGCTAAGAGCATACAATGCATGTTATATTTAAGTTATGTCAGATACTGGGCTGGTCACTCCATAGAATCAATATTGCTGTTCTCCAGACATGGATATCGTTCTGTAGGAGGAAGGCATCACCTATTGCATCTGCACATAACGTCATACGATTTCCAAGATTTCATCCCTGTACATGTGATGTAACTTGTTGAAGGTACATACAGATCTGTGTAGTCAGCCAAAGATATCCCTCCCCAAATCTTGCCATCAAACACCACCTTGTGTTCCATTTGTGGATAGTCCCTTGGGGTTATTGTCCATCATTATCCACTACCAAATCATAGCCATGTGATTTGTGCTTGTTGGAATCTCTGCCAAAGTCTATGCACCACTGAATGACTCACATTAAGCCATCTGACATCTGTTCCACTTTGGCCTGCCTCCAACCTATAACTCGCCACCTCATCTTCTGATGATCGTATGGTAAATATTCCCAACCAAACTATCTTGAGAACTCCATCTCACAGGAAAACAATTTGTATAATTAAATTGAAAGCAGTTTAAATATGGAGAAAACAATCAGTTAAATATCAGTTTAAAAATTGCTGAACATCCTTTCTTACTGATGGATTGTTAATACAGATGTTAAAATGTTGAAAACCAAATTAAATTATCATATGGTAAAACATTCCAAAGCCATTACCTTGGTTACACCAAAAAATATTATAAAATATAGTGTTGCAAGAAACTATTAAGTATCATTCTGCAAGAATACACTATAGATGACTAAGGATATCTAAGGCACTCCTTACTTAGGGGAAAGTGGGATTTAGTGGATAACCCAGGTACAATCCAGGATGCTGTGGCCAGTCCCTCATTAAGATATTTTAAGTTGAAGCACATTGTCTAGGGATGCACTTTCTCTACATGGTATCTTATTCAAGACTTACATTAAATTTCATTACTAACACATTTGCCAGTAGCCTTACATGCACCCAGGACTGTGTTCATCAATGTATACAGGGTTAACAGAGCTGCCAACCTTGCATGAAGAAAATTACGATTTGGGAGAGTGAATAATTGGAGGAAATTGGAGCAAAGGCAGTTTGCAGTTTATGGTGCTCAGGCAACATTTTTTAATTGAATGCTCGACTTCCATTGACAAAAAAATTAATTTTTTTCAGAATTATATCAAGTTTCTTAATATTACTTCCATTAAAAATCCTAAAAAACACAATCATAAACAATGCACAGCCATTTGCATTATTAAAAAATACTCAACACAAGATAATCTCCTAGGAGACAACCAGTTTAAAAGGCATTTTTAACACACTATTTTAAATGGAGCTTTTATATGGAGAATTTAAAACACTGCTGAAGATTAATTATCATAAATCGTCTGCAACTTCCAATACTTATCTGAAACAAAATTTACACCTTTATGCTACATATAAATAATAATAAATACCCCCTCAAGCAGCTGCTTGCCACAAGTCTGACAGGAGCCTGTCAGTTTATATTCCAAAGTAGAAGATCTGAGAGGATGGCAGGACCTCAGCAGAAAAACAACACACAACCATGCCTTACCCGGGGCTCGAACCCAGGTCCCTTAGATCAGTAGCCAAGCGCACTAACCACTTGGCCATGGGACGGCATGCTACATATATAGGAATTAAATCCAAATTGCATTTAAAAAATACAATGATATGTTAGTTAAATCTGGGTTTATTTAGAAAGTTTAGATTCTGAAAATAAAATCCTTTTATTTACTTTAGAAGGTTAGACCTGCAAAAAAAAAAAATCAAGAACCAGAAACCACACAAAACATACTAACTAATAAATAGTTCAATACGATGAAAAGCTATCATACCAAATAAATTCACTTACCGTTTTTTTTTTTAAATCCTACTAAAAACAAACACTAGGGCTTTTAACCTTACTTTACACACCTTAAGATGATTAGCCACTCGTGGCACCATCCAGTAAGCTGAGTGCCGTGAACTGCAGAGTTCAAGTTGCAATGTCAATCATGGTCCACAGATAGAGATAATACAGATTAGAGAACTTCCCTATCTCTCTGAAGTTTACGATTCTAAGTAATCCAATTAGCGTTAGTGTTGAAGTTGGAGCCGCAGTTTGGAGAGTTCGGTATAGGCTCAATACATACTCATTTAGAAACAATCTATGACCTTCAACTCCGTAAAAGAATTTAAGTGTGGGCTTTTGCCATGTGTTCTGTCAGGAAATGATCAGCTGTAGTAATAGATTTCCTGTGATTGGTGAGCCCATGAGCAATCACAGTTTAGAGAGTGAGGACACAGCTATACCTTGAGTACAGTAAAAGAGCCAAATAGAAACAATTCTTCCCTTTCATTAACTTTCACCTATTAGGAAAATGGCAAAAATATTGTACAATTTGGAGACAGATTTTCATAAGTGTAAAAACTACAAAAACCCTAAAAATCAGTTTTTCAAAGACAAGATCAGATTTTAAACCAAAAATCAGAAAATCCAATAAAATCGGAGTAGTTGGAAGCTGTGGGTTAGTCTCAAATACCCGAAAACTTCCAACATTTCATTACATCTATAAAGAGAAACACATATATCATACTAATCAACAAGGAAGTTTTCAAAGTTTTGATTTAACTTTACTATTTTTAATGTGAGCATCAATCATGCACATGTATTACCTTCCTCCGACACTTTGATCAAGCCATCCTGCAAGATCCCTGTAACAGAAGCTACGATCCTGTTTTAACTCATCCAGAGTACGTAGCAAAAGTGGAATGCAGATGATATATATGATACACACTTCTGCAGGTCCATTGGCATTAGATCTGGTGCTCTTGGCAGCCATTTCAAGAGCATCAGGTCATCAGCAGTACCATGTCCTATCAGGCATTCGTGAATAATGCCATTCAGTCTCCAGCCTTTCTGTTAATGCATCATGGATGCTAATGATGCATAGGGTGATGGAAACTGCAATAGTCTAGTTGACATTATGCTGTAAACATCCCTGCCTACTACATAATTATATGTTGACACCTGTAAAAGCTTTACATATGGCAATATGGTGATAATGTGCTACTAGTGATGATAAACATGTAAATCAATATATCAGGTTGTTTGGAAAATAATGGCAGATTTTAATGTTTAATATCAGTGATTTATTGTGTTATATATATATTGTTTGAGAGCTTTACTTAGTTGCATTTATCTGTCATCAGTATTTTTCATAGCTTTTTTATTATTTCAGATCCCTAGAAATAGTGATGGAATCAAAAAAATTATGCATCTCTTTACATGAATTAAAACTTGGTCATGTCTCAAA
>JAWZYU010000999.1:0-56000 GCA_038380435.1 Ryuthela nishihirai | reverse complement strand
ATTCTCTTTAATGTGCACAGATAATGACTGTCCCACACAGCGGTCACGACGTAATTTCTCATAAGAAGGACGGCGGCATTTCCAAGCCCATCGGTACCCTTTACTGACAGCGGTAAGTTTTGCGGAGATAAATTTAAATAGTAGCCCAGGTGGGACTCGAACCTGGGAACTAAAGTTAAGAGCCTAGAGTCAGAAACTGAGTCACCACCGCCCCGTAAGCTATAGAATTCCTTATACATACAATACATGTAGGGGCGGGGGTGGCTTAGTCGGTAGCGCGCCAGGCTCATAATCTGTAGTTCCCAGGTTCGAGTCCCAGCTGGGTCAGCGTTGAGATTTATCTCCGCAAAATTCCCCTCCCCGCCCACGGTCAGTAGGGGACACCGATGGGTTTGGAAAGGCCGCCGTCCGTCGGATGGGATTTAAGCCGTGGCCCCGTGTGCTGGAGAGCCATACCCTGTGCACGTTAAAGAACATACTGGATGGCCTTGACGGGAGGCTACCATCTGTCTCCCAACAGCTCTTCCAGTGGGTCCCCTCCCCCATCCTTCTCTGAGCCTTCGGGGTCCATGTGACCTGGCCATTTAGCCCATGGTGTGCAAAAAAGTGCCACTCAGAGGTAAAACAACCCAATAATACATGTATATGTATATAACGTATACTGTAATGTAAATAAATAATTAGATGTTCTTGGGTTAATAAGAGTTTTATAAATATATGCTGTTTGTAACTTTATTATTATAATAAAAATCTATTAATTCATTTTAATGCCCAATTTTAAAGCTCTATAATATTGAATACAGACGATTAATTGTTTATATTTCATTTCGTAAAACCTTAAAAATTTTATTTCTTTCTGTAATACATTTCGGTCCTTAAATGGTTTTAAAAAAAGGAATTTTTTTATCGTTATTTAATCTGATAACGTTATAAGATCAGTTGATTTTTTATGTGTTATTTATTGTATAATAAATTATATTTTATTATGTAAAGTTATAATGCATTTCATAGCTTTTGAATAATTAAGGAGAGAAAAACAGAAATATTGTGTTGGGTTGGGTTGTTTTACCTCTGAGCGGCACTTTTTTTGCACACCATGGGCTAAATGACCAGGTCACATGGACCCCGAAGGCTCATAGAAGGTTGGGGGAGGGGACCCACTGGAACAGCTGTAGGGAGACAGATGGTAGCCTCCCGTCAAGGCCATCCAGCGTGTTCTTTAACGTTGGGTTGTTTTACCTCTGAGCGGCACTTTTTTGCACACTATGGGCTAAATGGCCAGGTCACATGGACCCCGAAGGCTCATAGAAAGTTGGGGGAGGGGGCCCACTGGAACAGCTGTAGGGAGACAGATGGTAGCCTCCCGTCAAGGCCATCCAGCGAGTTCTTTAAGGTGCACAGAGTATCGCTCTCCCGCACACGGGCCCACGGCTTAACGTCCCATCCGACTGACGGCGTCCTTTTCAAGCCCATCGGTGTCCCCTACTGAGCGTGGGCAGGGCGGGCAATTTTTGCGGAGATAAATCTCAACGCTGACCCAGCTGGGACTCGAACCTGCGAACTACAGATTACGAGCCTGGCGCGCTACCGACTGAGCCACCCCCGCCCCCAGAAATATTGTGTGATTTCGTAATAGGACAACGCGTGTAACAGGTTATACATTTCTACACAAAATATTTTCGAAACGAATTTGTCAGTATAACGCGTTCTACCAAATGAGGTAGCCCTGGATTTTTTATCATCAAAGGATTAACTACAAGGGGTAAACCAATATTAAACTTTATGTATATAACTTGAAAATAAATCTTGTGGTAGTATTTATTTGTGCCAGATTTATGGAGTATTACATAAAACAAATTATATTTAAACTGCTCCTATTGATAGGAAAATTTTATGTTTTAGAATCTAAAATATTATTTCATACTAGGGGATTTATTGATAGTTTTGTTGAGAGGAGATAAGCTAATACAAAAGAGTGCTCCTTTAAACTAAGGTAAATATCTTAGATATTGAAAATCAAAATTTCGTTAAGATTAATAAAGGTATTAAATATAGCATGGAAAGCAGACGAAACTGGAATATTCTAAGAAGCGACGATATAAGATCATGATCAACCTTTTGCAAGGTCAAATATCAATCATTAAATATTACTGAAGATCCAGATTTTGGGCTGGGGTGGCTCAGTCGGTAGCGCGCCAGGCTCGTAATCTGTAGTTCCCAGGTTCGAGTCCCAGCTGGGTCAGCGTTGAGATTTATCTCCGCAAAATTCCCCGCCCTGCCCACGGTCAGTAGGGGACACCGATGGGCTTGGAAAGGCCGCCGTCCGTCAGATGGGACATTAAGCCGTGGCCCCGTGTGCGGGAGAGCCATACCCTGTGCACGTTAAAGAACACCCTGGATGGCCTTGACGGGAGACTACCATCTGTCTCCAAACAGCTGTTCCAGTGGGTCCCCTCCCCCAACCTTCTCTGAGTCTCTTCAGGGTCCATGTGACCTGGCCATTTAGCCCATGGTGTGAAAAAAAGTGCCGCTCAGAGAGGGTAAAACAACCCTATAGATTTCTATAGTAAACAACTAAGTAAACAACTAAACTAGGTAAAACAACCTAACCCATAAATTTCGTAAAGGTTGAGAAAAGATGTTGTTCATAACAGGAAAATAAAAATAGGAAAGCCTGAAAGTTTCTAAAACAAGGCTAAGAAAAGGTTATAGAAGTTGAAATATTAATAATTAAATAAAACTGTAAATTATCATTTTCTTCAGCCTACTAAACGTATTGAAACAGTTATTTCTGCTAATAACGGTACTGGCATAGTTGGAGCCTGCAGATTACGATCCTGGACAACACCTCCTCTAACAGAAGGCCGTGCAACTCAGTTATGACATCAGCAATTGTAGTCTTAAATCTAGACTAGTATATATTTATTTTTATTACTAGTATATGTATATTAATACTAATCTCTGTGATTCAGTTAATCTGAATGGTTGCAGTCTTGAGCAGGTGTCTCAATTTCATTTTCTTGGGAGTTATGTAACAGATACTGGTGATGTGTGGCATGAGATTAACAGACGAATAAGCATTGCTGCGGGGACTTTTAAGATCTTGGACATTAGGTGGTTCAACTTCGTAAATAATGATGAGGTTAGGCAAGGAGTCGTCAACCTCAAACCATTAAGTTTATTTACCTGTAGGAGACGTTGCCCGTTGCCATTGCAGCTACCAATACCAAAAGGACCTATCACTCTTCCCCAAAGGTCAGAGTCAGTACAACTTTGGTATTGAAGTCACCAAGAAAAATGGTAATATCTCCTTTGTTGACAGAATTCAAAATATCCTGAAGTTGTCCGTAAAACCTATCCTTCTCATCCTCATCCTCATTGGCATCCTCAGTGGGGGCATAACAACAGATAACATTCAAGTCTTTAACTCTTGTCTGAAATTTTGCTACAAGAAACCTTTCATTAATGCACTCATATCCTAGAATAGCATCACTAGCGTGTCTGCTGAGAAGCAGACCCACGCCTTGGTGATGCTTATTGTCGTCCCTCCCTGAAAAGAGAAATTTAAGATCATTTTTAAGAATCTGACCTTTATCTGTCCATCTGGTCTCTTGCAAGCTGAGAATATCTAAATTATAACGGTGGAACTCTTGTGTGAGGACATCAAGAGAAAAAGCTCTGTGCAGAGCTCTCACATTCCAACTACCTACGGAGAGAAAATGATTAGTGGGATGCTTAAAGAAACTATATTTATTGAGATAGGTAGGGTCAACAATATCAAACAGTCCCTTGATCGCAGGCATGGGGCAAAGACACGTTCTCCCACCATTAAAGGCTGAAGCCATCTACACTGGAAGACTTCCTCCAATGTAGAATTTGACGATGCCAATAAAAGCAAAGAGTTCAGGTGCTTGCGATGACCTTTGCTCAGGATTATCCACCAGCTGATAAACATATCCTGTGAATCTATTCACTTGGGGCTGTCAACCCACAAACAAACAGAAAGCAGAGCAGAAGATTCTCCCTCCACTGAAGATCACCAGTGCAGCAAAATCAGGATCCATAATCAAGCTCAGAACCTTAATCCACTCCAGGAAGTTTTTTATATCACAATATAATTACAATTACTTTATGAGATTCAAAAATAAAATAACTTTAATTAAATTCTAGAGAATTTAATACATTGAAATTTTATGCATATTTAATATGCCTTCTTTTGCTGAACAGCTATCCAGGCCTCGCCATGCGCTGTATACTTTATAGAACACACTGAATAACCTTGACTTGGATTGGATTGTTTTACCTCTGAGCGGCACTTTTTTTACACACCATGGGCTAATTGGCCAGGCCACAAGGACCCCGAAGGCTCAGAGAAGGTTGGGGGAGGGGACCCACTGAAACAGCTGTTGGGAGACAGATGGTAGTCTCCCATCAAGGCCATCCAGCGTGTTCTTTAACGTGCACAGGATATGGCTCTCCCGCACACGGGGCCACGGCTTAACGTCCCATCCGACGGACGGCGGCCTTTTCAAGCCCATCGGTGTCCCCTACTGACCATGGGCAGGGCGGGGAAATTTTGCGGAGATAAATCTCAACACTGACCCAGCTGGGACTCGAACCTGGGAACTACAGATTAAGAGCCTGGCGCGCTACCGACTGAGCCACCCCCGCCCCCAAATAACCTTGACGTGAGGCGCTCATTTGTATTCTAAAGGCTGTAGAGTGGACATCTTTCCCATCCTACCCTGACCTGTTGGAATCATTGTGACCTGCCGTTAAGACTTTTGCATATGAAAAATTATCTCTCAAAGAGGTAAAACAATTTAACTAATATCTCATTGAATATGAACGAACGTTGACGAACATTGTTGAAAATCTCATTTGACTATATTAGATTAAAATCATTATTTAATTTTCTGTCGCAGATTTTTACAAAACCTTTACTTTTTATATTTGCCGAGTTTTCACTTCGAATTGGCAATATATATATTTATGACACAGAAATTGTGTATCCTTGCATCTTTGGTGTATTGTGGGTTATAAGCTTATCTAATGTATAGAAAAGGAAGTTTGTGTTTGTCCACTTAGCCCCAGAAAAGCTAGATGTGATGTTGGAATCTGTGGGGCGGGGGTGGCTCAGTCGGTAGCGCGCCAGGCTCATAATCTATAGTTTCCATGATGAAGTCCTAGCTGTGTCATCGTTGAGAATCATCTCCGCAAAATTCCCCGCCCTGCCCACGGTCAGTAGAGGACACCGATGGGCTTGGAAAGGCCGCCGTCCGTCGGATGGGACGTTAAGCCGTGGCCCCGTGTGCGGGAGAGCCATACCCTGTGCACGTTAAAGAACACGCTGGATGGACTTGACGGGAGGCTACCATCTGTCTCCCAATAGCTGTTCCAGTGGGTCCCCTCCCCCAACATTCTCTGAGCCTTCGGGGTCCATGTGACCTGGCCATTTAGCCCATGGTGTGCAAAAAAGTGACGCTCAGAGGTAAAACAACCCAACGTTAAAGAACACGCTGGATGGCCTTGACGGGAGGCTACCATCTGTCTCCCAACAGCTGTTCCAGTGGGTCCCCTCCCCCAACCTTCTCTGAGCCTTCGGGGTCCTTGTGACCTGGCCATTTAGCCCATGGTGTGCAAAAAAGTGCCGCTCAGAAGTAAAACAACCCAACTTTAAAGAACACGCTGGATGGCCTTGACGGGAGGCTACCATGTGTCTCCCAACAGCTGTTCCAGTGGGTCCCCTCCCACAACCTTCTCTGAGCCTTCGGGGTCCTTGTGACCTGGCCATTTAGCCCATGGTGTGCAAAAAAGTGCCACTCAGAGGTGAAACAACCCAACCCAACGTTGAGATTTATCTTCCCAAAACTCCCCACCCTGCCCACGGTCAGTAGGGAACACCGATGGGCTGGGAAAGGCCGCAATCCGCCGGATGTGAGGTTAACCCGTGTATGGGAGAGCCATACCCTGTGCACGTTAAAGAACACGCAGGATGGCCTTGACGGCAGGCTACCATCTGTCTCTCAACAGCTGTTCCAAGGGTCACCTCCAACAACCTTCTCTGAGCTTTCGGAGTCCTTGTGACCTGGCCATTTATCCCATGGTATGCAAAAAAAAGTGAGCTCAGTGATAAAACAACCCAATCTGATGGAGTCAACGGAAAATAATCAGGTGAGTCTGGATTTCTCTGGGGCGGGGGTGGCCCAGTCGGTAGCGCGCCAGGCTCGTAATCTCTAGTTCCCAGGTTCGAATCCCAGCTGGGTCAGCGTTGAGATTTATCTCCGCAAAATTCCCCGCCCTGCCCACGGTCAGAAGGCTACACCGATGAGCTTGAAAAGGCCGACGTCCGTCGGCTGGGACGTTAAGCCGTGGTTCCGTGTGCGGAAGAGAGCCATACCCTGTGCACGTCGAACAACACGCTGGATGGCTTTGACGGGAGTCTACCATCTGTCTCCCAACAGCTGTTCCATTGGGTCTCCTCCCCCAACCTTCTCTGAGCCTTCGGGGTCCATGTGACCTGGCCATTTAGCCCATAGTGTGCAAAAAGTGCCGCTCAGAGGTAAAACAACCCACAACTCAACCTCTGAGCGGCACTTTTTTGCACACCATGGACTAAATGACCAGGTCACATGGACCTGGAAGGCTCAGAGAAGGTTTGGGGAGGGGACCCACTGGAAGAGCTGTTGGGAGACAGATGGTAGCCTCCCGTCAAGGCCATCCAGCGTGTTCTTTAATGTGCACAGGGTATGGCTCTCCCGCACACGGGGCCACGGCTTAGCGTCCCATCCGACGGACGGCAGCCTTTCCAAGCCCATCGGTGTCCCCTACTGACCGTGGGCAGGGCGGGGAATTTTGCGGAGATAAATCTCAACGCTGACCCAGCTGGGACTCGAACCTAGGAACTACAGATTACGAGCCTGGCGCGCTACCGACTGAGCCACCCCGCCCCATTTTTCCCTTGAAGAGAATGAGAAAAAATATGTATATAACATGTACTGTAATGTAAACAAATAACATATTGTTCTATATTTTAGTTCATTTTAATGTCGATTTTAATGCTCAGATAATTTTGAAGAAATGACGATTAATTGTTGATATTCCATTTCGTAAAACCTTAATAATTCCACTTTTTTAACGTACATACTTTTTATCCTAAAAAAAAGTGTTTCAAAAACGAGGAATATTTTTTTCTTTATTATATCTAATAAACTTTATGAGATGAATCATTTCTTACGTGTGCCTTGGACAGCATTTAAAATATTAAGAGGAAAACAGGAATCTTCTAGTAACTGGCCAGAGAACAACACCTGTAACAGGTTTTCGATTTCTAACAAAAAAATTTCGAAAATGAAATTGTTTAATTTTTTTATGATCTACCCCAGTGAGGCAGTCTCGTGAATTAAACTTGAAAAGTCGAAGCCTTTTTCCTAACAAAGAAGGTCTAAAAAGAAGAAGGCTAGCTTCACACAAGCGTAAGTGGCGCCGTTCTGTGGAATGTTACCGAAGCTGAAGGTGGCAAATTGATGTACATGCACAAAAACAATTGTAAGGGGCGATCTGCGCATGCGCAGTGTAATCATTTTTAGTCCACTGCAGCTATGGTTTGTCTTACTCTTGGTATATTTATTGCGATTTAATCAGTGTTTCAACCTGTCTAACACCCATGACTTTTGGCATAGTGATAGCTGACCCTAAAGTTATTCAATGAGTATTTTATCCCGTTCAGCAGTATATTTTAGGATACCTGGAGAAGCCGTTGTATGTTTATTTTGAGTCGTTTTGCAGAATTTCTAAAATTAATATATAAATTAATACATTGAATCATCTTGCAAACATGTACGTCAATGTATGTTGCAGTTTTGTGTTACCTGGACCCTATCGATGTATATAGTTGTCTGCAGTTTGTTCTAATAATAAATTTTTTATGGTTGATACGAGAAGTGCCTGCTGCCATCTATTGACAGTTTATACAAGTAAGAAAGTCGATATGACTTTTATTGAAAATATCTAAAATTCTATAAAATATAATAAAACAAAACATGTTGTTCCGCATTGAACCATAAATTTCAATTTATTATAATATATTAAATATTGTAGAATGTTCAAAATATTAAAATTTTTTTGTTGAGCATAGCTACTACCTGTTTTACAAAATCGGATTTATTAAAGAAAATAATTTTAACTAACCTTTGTGAAAAGAAATTCTGATGGTAAAATTTAAGAAATGAACACTTTGAACAGAGTCAAAGTGTATGTAAAATTAGTCACGTGGTGTAAGCCATTGAAAACCTTGCTGGGCGGTGGGAAAAACGCAAGGAACTGGCTCCTCTCCCTGGCTAGGTGGCTTAACTGCAATGCACGAATTTGCCACGCTTAGAGGGCGCTGCAATCGAAAAGTTTACGTTAAGCCTATGGAAGCTAGCTCTCTTCTCCCTTAGACACTCCTTGTTCCTAAACAGCAACATGAAGTTAAACATATATATATTTATTTCCAAAAAAAGTCAGCGGTAATAAATATTTGTGCCAGACTTCTGAAATATTACATTAAAATTTATGTGTAATTACATACAAGAATATTGTGTATTTCGGAACTAAAATATTTTTTCACATTGGAGGATTTATTCATAATTTTCGTTAGAATAGAAAGGTTAATTTGTAATAGTTATCTTCAAAACATGTTGAGTGCATTAGTTATCTGAAAATCTAAATTTCATTAAGATTGATAAAGGTATAAAATATATTTTGGAAAGCAAATGAGACTGAAGATTCTATGAAACGACGAAAAAAGATCATAGACACTGTTTTGCAAGGTTCGCAATATGACTAATGATCATTATTTCGGTAATATTAACTATACTCCGTTCCAAGTATGGGCGGGGGTGGCTCAGTTGGTAGCGCGCCAGGCTCGTAATCTGTAGTTCCCAGGTTCGAGTCCCAGCTGGGTCAGCGTTGACATTTATCTCCGCAATAATTCCCCGCCCTGCCCACGGTCAGTAGGGGACACCGATGGGCTTGGAAAGGCCGCCGTCAGTCGGATGGGACGTTAAGCCGTGTCCCTGTGTGCGGGAGAGCCATACCCTTGCACGTTAAAGAACACACTGGATGGCCTTGACAGGAGGCTGCCATCTGTCTCCCAACAGCTGTTCCAGTGGGTCCCCTCCCCTAACTTTCTCTGAGCCTTCGGGGTCCATGTGACCTGGCCATTTAGCCCATGGTGTGCAAAGAAGTGCCGCTCAGAGTTAAAGAACACGCTGGATGGCCTTGACAGGAGGCTGCCATCTGTCTCCCAACAGCTGTTCCAGTGGGTCCCCTCCCCTAACTTTCTCTGAGCCTTCGGGGTCCATGTGACCTGGCCATTTAGCCCATGGTGTGCAAAAAAGTGCCGCTCAGAGGTAAAACAACCCAACGATAAAGAACACGCTGGATGACTTGACGGGAGGCTACCATCTGCCTCCCGACAGCTATTCCAGTGGGTCCCCTCCCCCAACTTTCTCTGAGCCTTCGGGGTCCATGTGACCTGGCCATTTAGCCCATGGTATGCAAAAAAAGTGCCGCTCAGAGGTAAAACAACCCAACGTTAAAGAACACGATGGATGGCTTTTACGGGAGGCTACCATCTGCCTCCCAACAGCTATTCCAGTGGGTCCCCTCCCCCAACTTTCTCTGAGCCTTCGGGGTCCATGTGACCTGGCCATTTACCCCATGGTGTGCAAAAAAGTGTCGCTCAGAGGCAAAACAACCCAACCGTTCCAAGTAAAGAACGAAATGGTAAATCCTGAATATCAGAAAAAGCAATCAACTAATGGAAAGAAACCGCAACCCACACGAGGGCTTGCAAGAACATCTCGCAAATGTAATTCCGCCAGAGGAAATAGTTCTTCATCTTATACGAGAAATAAGCACTTTTTGCAATGTACAGTCGCTCAAAAAAAAAAGTATCCGAATACTATGGTTGATTACAGAATTCAGGAAAAATAGCTGGCAACGATTTTTTTTAGAAATTAGTGATCTGGCAACCTTCGTGTCACGTGATTACAGAATTCAGGAGAAATATCTGGAGCGTGTACAGCACTGTACACGCTCCAGTTACCGTTCACAGCAAACTGGAGCGGGTGCAGTTACTGCACACGCTCCAGTTTGCTGTGAACGGTAACTGCACACGCTCAATATTTCCGTGAGTGCGCCCACACGATCTAGTATCAAAATAATATGGCCACCTACAGTCGCTCAAAAAAGTATCGGAACGCTATGTTTGATTGCAGAATTCAGAAAAAAAATATCTGGCAACGATTTTTTTAGAAATTAGTGATCTGGCAACCTTCGTGTCACGTGACACAAAGGTTGCCAGATCACTAATTTCTAAAAAAATCTTTGCTAGATATTTTTTTCTGAATTCTCTAAGGGTTGGGTTGTTTTACCTCTGAGCGGCACTTTTTTGCACACCATGGGCTAAATGACCAGGTCACATGGTCCCCGAAGGCTCAGAGAAGGTTGGGGGAGGGGATCCACTGGAACAGCTGTTGGGAGACAGATGGTAGCCTCCCGTCAAGGCCATCCAGCGTGTTCTTTAAAGTGCACAGGGTATGTCTCTCCCGCACACGGTGCCACGGTTTAACGTCCCATCCGACGGACGGCGGCCTTTCCAAGCCCATCGGTGTCCCCTACTGACCGTGGGCAGGGCGGAGAATTTTGCGGAGATAAATCTCAACGCTGACCCAGCTGGGACTCGAACCTGGGAACTACAGATTACGAGCCTGGCGCGCTACCAACTGAGCCACCCCCGCCCACTGAATTCTCTAATCAACCATAGTGTTCGGATACTTTTTTGAGCGACTGTACTGCTACGTTATTAATTTCTATACTTTATGGAAATGGTGAATCAAAAATGTTGTTTCTAATTTCGGAATGTAGACAATGAAGCATAATATCTTTTACACTCGGGGGAGTAGTGAAGGACTATGGTTGGGGGTGGATGGGTGGGAAAGAAATCGAAAATTTTCCAACTGTAAAATCAAATTTTACCAACTGAGAAAATAATGTCTCCTCTGGTTCGTTCCTAGGTTTTCGCTCCGTGGGGTGAAGTGAAGGGGGTTGAGGCAATTTTCAAAATTATATTGTATTTTGCCATGTAACTTCCAATTTTGGCGACTAGCCATAATTTCACAGAAAAAATCCCAATATTTTCATCTCGTCTGACTTGTAGCAAGTCAGTTTGAATTTTCCCAACTCTCCTTGTTTTCACAAAACCAATCCCAATTTTTACACCTCTCCTAAATTTGCCAAGTCACTTCAAATTTTTCAAACTCCCCAAAATTTTGCCAAGTTTTCTCGATTTTGTCAACTCTCCTTAATTTCCTCCCAAAAGAGGATTACAAATTTTCCCATCTTACCTAGATTTTACGAAGTCGCTTCGAATTTTACCAACTCCGACTTACTTTGGGGGAGGGAGCTCCCCCCATAGCCAAGCCCCTGTTTGCACTGGTATAACAGGGACTAAAAGATTTGTTGCTCGGGGCAGGGGTGGCTCAGTCGGTAGCGCGCCAGGCTCGTAATCTGTAGTTTCCAGGTTCGAGTCCCAGCTGGGTCAGCGTTGAGATTTATCTCCGAAAAATTCCCCGCCCTGCCCACGGTCAGTAGGGGACACCGATGGTCTTGGAAAGACCTCCGTCCGTCAGATGGGACGTTAAGCCGTGGTCCCGTGTGCGGGAGAGCCATACCCTGTGTACGTTAAAGAACACGCTGGATGGCCTAGACGCGAGGCTACCATCTGTCTCCCAACAGCTGTTCCAATGGGTCCCCTCCCCCAACTTTCTCTGAGGGGTCCATGTGACCTGGCCATTTAGCCCATGGGGTGCAAAAAACTGCCGCTCAGAGGTACAACAACCCAACCCGCTGTTGCTCAGGTCTTTGCTGACGTCAGTGCACTCTCTCCCTTAGCTTGTGGCGTTCTCTCTACGCAAAGTTGGGTTAGGTTGTTTTACTTCTGAGCGGCACTTTTTTTGCACACCATGGGCTAAATGGCCAGGTCACAAGGACCCCGAAGGCTCAGGGAAGGTTGGGATAGGGGACCCACTGGAACAGCTGTTGGGAGACAGATGGTAGCCTCCCGTCAAGGCCATCCAACGTGTTCTTTAACGTTGGGTTGTTTTACCTCTGAGCGGCACTTTTTTGCACACCATGGGCTAAATGGCCAGGTCACATGGACCCCGAAGGCTCAGAGAAGGTTGGGGGAGGGGACCCACTGGAACAGCTGTTGGGAGACAGATGGTAGCCTCCCGTCAAGGCCATCTAGTGTGTTCTATAACGTGCACAGGGTGTGGCTCTCCCGCACACGGGGTCACGGCTTAACGTCCCATCCGACGACATAACTTTAGGAGAACTTCGACTATTCGGATTTAATTAATCGTATAAATTAGGATTATTATATATTTTTATAACAAAGATAGAAATCGTTGGAAAAAAATTATTAAATATTGTAATAGTATCCTTATTTTACTCTACTTTGGGGCAGGTAGGGTATAGAGAAACAGATAAACAGAAAGATATATATATGTATAGAAAACCAATAAACAACTTATAAATGAAAAAGAAATGGATATATTAATATTTTTTATTGATACTATGTGAAAAACCATGGATATAGTGTGGAATCTACTAATTTCCTACAATCAAGTGAAAAACAATATTATTTCTATAATTCTGATATTTTTTTGGCTTCATGACGGAAAATAAACAATACTAATTTTTAAAAAATTTTCACCGTTTAAATTTATTTAATGTACCCAGTACGGGTATTACTAGATTTTAGCTTTCTTAACCCATTTCTTCCCAGTGTTGCGTTTACGCAACACTTGGGAAGAAATGGGTTAAGCGTTTATTTTTTGATGTACATTTAAATAAAGTCATTTCAGTTTCTTACGAATATAAATTCACTGGTAGGAGTTTTGTTCAGAAAATTTGTTCTGAATTTTCACTGAACTCATTTTGAATCCTTTGCAATATATGAAAATATAGAGACACATTTTATTTGAAATTTTTAACTGTGAGGAGTATTACTAATATTTTTGGTCAGTTGTACGTAACTAGTTTGAAGCAGTTCTGATATAATTATGGGCGGGGGTGGCTCAGTCGGTAGCGCGCCACGCTCGTAGTCTGTAGTTCCCAGGTTTGAGTCCCAGCTTGGTCAGCGTTGAGATTTATCTCCGCAAAATTCCCCGCCGTCCGTCGGATGGGACGTTAAGTCGTGGCCCCGTGTGCAGGAGAGTCATACCCTGTGCACGTTAAAGAACACGCTGGATGGCCTTGACGGGAGGCTACTATCTGTCTCCCAACAGCTGTTCCAATGGGTCCCCTCCCCCAACCTTCTCTGAGCCTTCGGGTTCCATGTGACCTGGCCATTTAGCCCATGGTGTGCAAAAAAGTGCCGCTCAGAGGTAAAACAACCCAACGTTAAAGAACACGCTGGATGGCCTTGACGGGAGGCTACCATCTGTCTCCCAACAGCTGTTCCAGTGGGTCCCCTCCCCCAACCTTCTCTGAGCCTTCGGGGTCCATGTGACCTGGCCATTTAGCCCATGGTGTGCAAAAAAGTGCCGCTCAGAGGTAAAACAACCCAACGTTAAAGAACACGCTGGATGGCCTTGACGGGAGGCTACCATCTGTCTCCCAACAGCTGTTCCAGTGGGTCCCCTCCCCCAACCTTCTCTGAGCCTTCGGGGTCCATGTGACCTGGCCATTTAGCCCATGGTGTGCAAAAAAGTGCCGCTCAGAGGTAAAACAATCCAATCCAATTCTGATATAATTTGCAGTCGTAAGATTGAAAATATAAACATCGTAAAGATTGATAAAAGGAATTAATCATAGAATGAAATCAAATACAGAAATGTCTGAAAGATTCTAAAGAAACGATAAAAAGTCATCTTGCAGATTTTTACAAGCTGAAATATCAATAATTAAATATAACTAGAAATCACCATTTCCTACGGCCCATTAAACATATTTGAACAATTATTTCTGCTAATAACAGTACTCGCACATTTGGGGACCTGGGGTTGTTTGAACTTGGGGCCTTTAGATTAGGTGGCTGAATAACACTTTCTACAAGAGAAGGCCGTACAACGGATTCATGACGTCACGATCAGTACTCCTAAAATCTAAACATTTCTTATAAATTTTTTGTTGAAAATCGGGATTTTGATTTATTTGATTGAGATCTTTATCTGCAATCATATTTTTCAAAAAAAAAATAGTTTAGAAGTTTATAGGGCTTTGCCGTTAGCTTCCCATTGTCCTAACATAGGGATTTTACTTAATTTATGGTAACCAGTGTATATTTAATGTTGAACATAAGATATGGGGTTAAAAGAAAACTATGCAATAGGTTAGGTTGTTTTACCTCAGGGCGTCACTTTTTTTTTGCAAATGGGCTAAATGGACAGGTCACAAGGACCCCGAAGGCTCAGAGAAGGCTGGGAGAGGGGACCCACTGGAACAGCTGTTGGGAGACAGATGATTGGTTCCCAACAGGTCATCCAATGAATTGGCCATCTAATGTGTTGTGTAACGTGCCATTTAGCCCATTTGCAAATGGTCCATGTGTTGTGCCCAATGTGTCGTGTAACGTGCACAGGGTATGGCTCTCCCGCACACGGCACTACAGCTCAACGTCCCATCCGACAAACGGCTGCCTTTCCAAGTCCATCGGTGTCCCCTATTGACCGAGAGCAGGGCGGGGAGTTTTGTGGAGATAAATATCAATGCCAGCCCAGCTGAGAAATTTCTATAACAGAACCCAATTTAGGAGGCAGCTGTGGATCTGGACTCCTGGTCCCTTCCTAGGTAGCTACGTCCATGGCCGACCCTTGGTCCCTTTCTAGGTAGCTACGTCCATGGCCGACCCCTGGTCCCTTCCTAGGTAGCTACGTCCATGGCCGACCCCTGGTCCCTTCCTAGGTATCTACGTCCATGGCCGCCCCCTGGTCCCTTCCTAGGTAGCTACGTCCATGGCCGACCCCTGGTCCCTTTTTAGGTAGCTACGTCCATGGCCGACCCCTGGTCCCTTTCTAGGTAGCAACGTCCATGGCCGACCCCTGGTCCCTTCCTAGGTAGTTACGTCCATGGCCGACCCCCTGGTCCCTTCCTAGATAGCTACGCTCATGGCCGACCCCCTGGTCCCTTCCTAGGTAGCTACGCTCATGGCTGACCCCTGGTCCCTTCCTAGGTAGCTACGTCCATGGCCGACCCCTGGTCCCTTCCTAGGTAGCTACATTCATGGCTGACCCCTGCCCTCTTTTATTTCTTTTTAGATCCAGACCTGTACAGCTGATACTTTGGAAATAGTTTTGAATTCTGTGAGCCCTTGCTAGAAGAAATATCTATTCTTGCAGTTAGTTTTGTAATGATAACATCACTACCATTTCATTTCCGTAACAACAACTTCAGATTAATGTCAGGTATGACTTAATCCCGAACGAAACAGTTTTATTTCGTTCACTTTGAAGTAGTTTTTTTTAAAGAAAAAGAATTTGATGACCTTATCCGAAATGCCATCTAATCAAAGTCAGTAACAAACGTTGATTGAAAAGAATGCTTTCGAAGTAGCAAAACATCGCACAGATTGCAATCATTAGTTTCAATGAATAACAAACAGATTAAGTGACGTCATCTCCTCTGTCTTCGTTTTTCTCTTTATGAATTTTTTCACAGCATTAATAGCAGAAAATCTTCCCTCCCCCCAGCCAACTGATGATACGTAGAGCTTTAATTAGAAGTGTATACCTCTAATTGCAAATGTAAGTTTTTGTTCGAAGTATTTTCTTTATCGACTTTGGGTACGACCACACAGGGAAGCTTTTTGAACACTTTAGCTTTCTAACGTTTCCAACGTCCATAGCCATTACCAACAATGGAGGAGACCTCCCAACTCTTCCTTTAACAGAAGGCCGTACAACTAAGTTATGACGTCAGCACAGTGTCTAGGTATCTCAAATATTATTTTTTCTATTATTATTTCTGGTTCATATTAATACTAATCTTTAAACTAATGTTTATTTAAAAATATACCTTTTGTAGAAGGAAAATTATTCGTATACTTTAGCATTTAGGGGCGGGGGTGGCTCAGTCGGTAGTGCGCCAGGCTCGTAATCTGTAGTTCCCAGGTTCGAGTCCCAGCTGGGTCAGCGTTGAGATTTATCTCCGCAAAATTCCCCGCCATGCCCACGGTCAGTAGGGGACACCGATGGGCTTGGAAAGGTCGCCGTCCGTCAGATGGGACGTTAAACCGTGGCCCCGTGTGCGGGAGAGCCATACCCTGTGCACGTTAAAGAACACGCTGGATGGCCTTGACGGGAGGCTACCATCTGTCTCCCAACAGCTGTTCCAGTGGGTCCCCTCCCCCAACCTTCTCTGAGCCTTCGGGGTCCATGTGACCTGGCCATTTAGCCCATGGTGTGCAAAAAAGTGCCGCTCAGAGGTAAAACAACCCAACCCAACTTTAGCATTAGCATAACGCTAATATATATGAATATTTTTTTTTTCTAAATAATGTGTATTTATAATTATATCATTACAAATATTAATGTTAAAGTAGGGGCGCAGGTGGCTCAGTCGTTAGAGCACCAGGCTCGTAATCTGCAGTTCCGAGGTTCGAGTCCCAGCTGGGTCAGCTTGAGATTAATATCCGCAAAACCTATCGCCCTGCCCACAGTCAGTAGTGGATAGCGATGGGCTCGGAAAGGCCACCGTCCGTCGGATGGGACATTAAGCCGTATCTCCGTGTGCGGGAGAGCCATAAACTTTGCACTTTAAAGAACACGCTGGATGACCTTGACGAGAGAATACCTTCTGTCTCCGAACAGCTGTTCCTGTGGGTCCCCTACCCCAGCCTTCGGGGTCCTTGTGACTTGGCCATTTAGCCCATTGTGTGCGGAAAAGTGCCTCTCAGAGGTTGGGTTGTTTTACCTCTGAGCGGCACTTTTTTGCACACCATGGGCTAAATGGCCAGGTCACATGGACCCCGAAGGCTCAGAGAAGTTTTGGGGAGGGAACCCACTGGAACAGCTGTTGGGAGACAGATGGTAGCCTCCCGTGAAGGCCATCCAGCGTGTTCTTTAACGTGCACAGGATATGACTCTCCCGCACACGGGCCACGGCTTCACGTCCCATCCGACGGACGGCGGCCTTTCCAAGCCCATCGGTGTCCCCTACTGACCGTGGGCAGGGCGGGGAATTTTGCGGAGATAAATCTCAACGCTGACCCAGCTGGGACTCGAACCTGGGAACTACAGATTACGAGCCTGGCTCGCTACTGACTGAGCCACCCCCGCCCCACCTCTCAGAGGTAAAACAACCCAACGAAAATCTACCAGAAACGATCTGCATTCTTCTAGATTGTTTTATGACGCGCACAAGTTTCAATTTGCTGTGAGAACACTTTCGTCGTTGGTAATGGTTTTCACTGTGTGTCGCCACAAACGCTAATAACGCTGAACTCGCTTTAACAACTTTGTTGTCGCCTTTTTCTTCATAAACCCATTCAATCCTTTCAGACACGTCCGACATTTGACGGACTCTATTGCGGAGGAAGGTTCAATGAGGGATATCATCAGCTCTTCCGTTTCCCTCTTCCAACCCCCCTCCTCCGTGTAATTGCTGCTCTCACCGCACGTGATGAATACTGTTGACGTCAGCAGTTCCTCGGACTCAGACTCACGACATCGTACATCACTGTCTGCCTTGGAAAGTCTACAATTGATTCCTCCGGCCCTATTCTTCACACAGTGGGAACTGCTTCAGGTTAACAACCCATCACACACTGTGCAGGATGAAAGCGGATGAGGATAATACAGAAATAGGTTCAGATGAAGATATTGTACAGTATGGTAAATTTTGAGCATTAATTTAATGTAGTAGATGTTTGGGCTAGTTTACCTCTGAGTGATATTTTTTTGGACACAATGGGCTAACCAATGGGTTGTTGGGTTGCTGTTTTACCTCTGAGCGGCACTTTTTTGCACACCATGGGCTAAATGGCCAGGTCACGTGGACCCCGAAGGCTCAGAGAAGGTTGGGGGAGGGGACCCACTGGAACAGCTGTTGGTAGACAGATGGTAGCCTCCCGTCAAGGCCATCCAGTGTGTTCTTTAACGTGCACAGGGTATGACTCTCCCGCTCACGGGACCACGGCCTAACGTCCCATCCGACGGACGGCGTCCTTTCCAAGCCCATCGGTGTCCCCTACTGACCGTGGGCAGGGCCGGGAATTTTGCGGAGATAAATCTCAACGCTCACCCAGCTGGGACTCGAACCTGGGAACTACATATTACGAGCCTGGCGAGCTACCGACTGTGCCCCCCCGACCCCCCCCCCCAACCCCACCCCCCCCAAATGGCAAAACAATGGCCAGGTCACAAGGACCGTTCTGTTGTTTGTGACCTCAGAAGGATCACAGGATCAGAAGGATCACAAGGATCCAATAGGGTCCTTGTGGTCAGAGAAGGCTAGTGGGAGGGGACCTACTGAACAGCTGTTAGGAGACAGATGGTAGCCTCCCGTCAAGACCCTCCAGCATTTGCTGTAACGTGCACAGGTTATGGCTCTCATGCACACTTTTTAGCACACAATGGGATAAACGGCCAGGTCACAAGGACCCCGAGGGCTTAGAGGAGGTTGGGGTAATCGTGCCTCTAACTCAAGAGGAATTCCTTGACGGGAAGCCCATTGAACAGCTGTCAAGAGACAGATGTACACAGTTCAAAGTACACAGTTTATTACATGGCAGAATGATTCTTCCCTACACGGGATCACAGGCATCATGTCCCATCCGACGGTCGTCAGCTTTCCCATTTCCACCCCTGCTCGGAACAGAATGAAAATCCCTAGTCTAGTGTGCAGGAGATAAAAACAATGTGCCCATTGAAGAACTCACTAAAAGAAGATTAAAAGAGTTGTGTTACTTGGAAGCAGTCTGCGTTCTAGAAGATGCACAGTGAATCCTACTTCCTATCTCTCAGATCTTGAGGAACATTTGACCCATCATTTAGAGTTTTGGGAGCGAAAATATCCAAGTCAGAGATGAAAGGACAAACGCATATTACGGTAAAGAGAAGGTGAAAAGTTGAATTGGGTTGTTTTACCTCTGAGCAGTATTTTCTTGCACAGGATGAGCGAAATGGAAAAGGGGTTACGACCCCAAGGGCTCAGAGAAGGTTTGAGAAAAAGGAATCCACTGGTGTTGTTAGGAGACATATGGGTGCTTCCCGTCAGTGCCATCCAGCGTGTTCTTTAACGGGCACACAGGGTATGGCTCAAATCGACCCACGTGGGACTCAAATCGTAAATACAGATTACGAGCGTGGCGCCTGACAAATGATCCAACCGCCTCACCAGCCATTCTTTGAAGTTAATGTTAAATGAGTAACTGGTTTCATCGTTGGAATGTTTTATTTATGTAGTTGTTTCCGCTGGGAACAACTAAACTAGAAAAAAGGTTTGCTTTATTTGATGGCTGTTGTGATTAAACGGATAATTTAAACTTCAATATTAAATAAAATGTTCTAGAGTGGTAGTGTTTTCCTATAATTGGTACCAATAGAATGTTATTGAATAATTGTAAAAAGAATTTGCAAATTCATTTCTCTGAATAATATCATTAACAACAGTGGTTCGCCATCTTTATCATCCTCATCAAGTATGCAACGAAAGGCATTTAACAATGTAGGAAACGTTAGAAAAAAACCTCGTCGGAAACTTTGAAACTTGCAATATGATAGTTTGATTAACGATTCCAAGAAGAAAATTGCATAATCATACTTTGTGTTTTGCCTGATATGATATGGCTTTTGAAAAACCAGAGTTGATGATTCCGTCTAAAAATCGGAAGAATAACCAATTCGAATTTCAGAAGGGATGTATTTGGAAAGTGGCTAGAAATTCCATTTTATAAACGAAATTGCAGCCTCATCTGTAGGTCCCATGTGGCACTGACTGGTTCCTTCCTGTTCAAAGTGCACAGTTTATTACATGGCTGTTGGTGTTCATTCAGTTGGTGCCAGCGTGTTCTTTAACGTACACATGGTATGACTCTCCCGCTCACGGGACCACGGCCTAACGTCCCATCCGACGGACGGCGTCCTTTCCAAGCCCATCGGTGTCCCCTACTGACCGTGGGCAGGGCGGGAAATTTTGCGGAGATAAATCTCAACGCTGACCCAGCTGGGACTCGAACCTGGGAACTACAGATTACGAGCCTGGCGAGCTACCGACTGAGCCCCCCCCCCCAATGGCAAAACAATGGCCAGGTCACAAGGACCGTTCTGTTGCTTGTGACCTCAGAAGGATCACAGGATCAGAAGGATCACAAGGATCCAAAAGGGTCCTTGTGGTCAGAGAAGGCTAGTGGGAGGGAACCTACTGAACAGCTGTTAGGAGACAGATGGTAGCCTCCCGTCAAGACCCTCCAGCATTTGCTTTAACGTGCACAGGTTATGGCTCTCCCGCACACTTTTTAGCAAACAATGGGATAAACGGCCAGGTCACAAGGACCCCGAGGGCTTAGAGGAGGTTGGGGTAATCGTGCCTCTAACTCAAGAGGAATTCCTTGACGGGAAGCTGCCCATTGAACAGCTGTCAAGAGACAGATGATAGCCTTCCATTCCAGCTGTTAGGAGAGAGATGGTAGCCAAGGCCACCCAGCATGGTTAATTAATGATTCTTCCCTACACGGGATCACAGGCTTAATGTCCCGTCCGACGGTCGTCAGCTTTCCCATTTCCACCCCTGCTTGGAACAGTATGAAAATCCCTAGTCTAGTGTGCAGGAGATAAAAACAATGTGCCCATTGAAGAACTCACTAAAAGAAGATTAAAAAATGGAAAAATGGAAGCAGTCTGCGTTCTAGAAGATGCACAGTGAATCCTACTTCCTATCTCTCAGATCTTGAGGAACTTTTGACCCATCATTTAGAGTTTTGGGCGCGAAACTATCCGAGTCAGAGACGAAAGGACAAACGCATATTACGGTAAAGAGAAGGTGAAAAGTTGAATTGGGTTGTTTTACCTCTGAGCAGTACTTTCTTGCACAGGATGAGCGAAATGGAAAAGGGGTTCGACCCCAAGGGCTCAGAGAAGGTTTGAGAAAAAGGAATCCACTGCTGTTGTTAGGAGACATATGGGTAGTTCCCGTCAGGGCCATCCAGCGTGTTCTTTAACGGGCACACAGGGTATGGCTCAAATCGACCCACGTGGGACGCAAATCGTAAATACAGATTACGAGCGTGGCGCCTGACAAATGATCCAACCGCCTCACCAGCCATTCTTTCAAGTTAATGTTAAATGAGTAACTGGTTTCATCGTTGGAATGTTTTATTTATGTAGTTGTTTCCGCTGGGAACAACTAAACTAGAACCACAGTTTGCCCGCACGGATTGTTATTTTGATTAAACGGATAATTTAAACTTCAATATTAAATAAAATGTTTTAGAGTGGTAGTGTTTTTCCTATAATTGGTACCAATAGAATTGTTATTGAATAATTGTAAAAAGAATTTGCAAATTTATTTCATTGAATAATATCATTAACAACAGTGGTTCGCTATCTTTATCTTCCTCACCAAGTATGCAACGAAAGGCATTTCACAATGTACGAAATGTTAGAAACAAACCTCGTCGGAAACTTTGAAACTTGCAATATGATAGTTTGATTAACGATTCCAAGAAGAAAATTGCATAATCATATTTGGTGTTTTGCCTGATATGATATGGCTTTTGAGAAACCAGAGTTGATGATTCCGTCTAAAAATCGGAAGAATAATAAATTCGAATTTCAGAAGGGATGTATTTTGAAACTGGCTGGAAATACCATTTTATAAACGAAAGTGCAGCCTCATCTGTAGGTCCCATGTGGCAGTGACTGGTTCCTTCCTGTTCAAAGTGCACAGTTTATTACATGGCTGTTGATGTTCATTTATTCAGAGGATCATTTCATTCTAAACAATTGTAGTCTAAATCAGTGGTTCTCAACCTTTCATACTTCACGTACCCCCTGGAAATGTGTATGTAAATGGCGTACTCCTTGTATAGATAGATAAAACTATAGTTATAGTATAACAATGGGAATAAAATAAAACATATAAATCAGTTATTCTCAACCTTTCATGCTTCACGTACCCCCTGGAAATGTGTATGTAACTGGCGTACCCCTTGTATAGATAGATAAAACTATAGTTAGAGTATAACAATGGGAATAAAATAAAACATATATATCAGTGGTTCTCAACCTTTTATGCTTCACGTACCCCCTGGAAATGTGAATGTAATTGGCGTACCCCTTTATAGATAGATAAAACTATAGTTATAGTATAACAATGGGAATGAAATAAAACATATATATCATTGATTCTCAACCTTTTATGTTTCACGTACCCCCTGGAAATGTGTATGTAATTGGCGTACCCCTTGTAAAGATGGATAAAACTATAGTTATAGTATAAAAATGGGAATGAAATAAAACATATATATCAGTGATTCTCAACTTTTTATGCTTCACGTACCCCCTGGAAATGTGTATGTAATTCGCGTACCCCTTGTATAGATAGATAAAACTATAGTTATAGTATAACAATGGGAATGAAATAAAACATATATATCAGTGGTTCTCAAACTTTTATGCTTCTCGTACCCCCTGGAAATGTGTATGTAATTCGCGTATCCCTTGTATAGATAGATAAAACTATAGTTATAGTATAACAATGGGAATGAAATAAAACATATATATCAGTGGTTCTCAACCTTTTATGCTTCACGTACCCCCTGGAAATGTGTATGTAATTCGCGTACCCCTTGTATAGATAGATAAAACTATAGTTATAGTATAACAATGGGAATGAAATAAAACATATATATCAGTGGTTCTCAAACTTTTATGCTTCTCGTACCCCCTGGAAATGTGTATGTAACTGGCGTACCCCTTGACCCCTTGTATAAATAGATAAAATTATAGTTATAGTATAACAATGGGAATAAAATAAAACATATATATCAGTGGTTCTCTACCTTTTATGCTTCACGTACCCCCTGGAAATGTGTATGTAACTGGCGTACCCCTTAAATAGATAGATAAAACTATAGTTATAGTGTAACAATGGGAATGAAATAAAACATATATATCAGTGGTTCTCAACCTTTTATGCTTCACGTACCCCCTGGAAATGTGTATGTAACTGACGTACCCCTTGTATAGACAGATAAAACTATAGTTAGAGTATAACAATGGGAATGAAATAAAACATATATATCAGTGGTTCTCAACCTTTTATGCTTCACGTACCCCCTGGAAATGTGTATGTAACTGGCGTACCCTTTGAATAGATAGATAAAACTATAGTTATAGTATAACAATGAGGATAAAATAAAATATATATATCAGTGGTTCTCACACTTTTATGCTTCACGTACCCCCTGGAAATGTGTATGTAACTGGCGTACCCCTTGTATAGATAGATGAAACTATAGTTAGAGGATAACAATGAGAATAAGATAAAATATATATGTCAGTGGTTCTCAATCTTTCATGCTTCACGTACCCCCTGGAAATGTGTATGTAACTGGCGTACTCTTTGAATAGATAGATAAAACTATAGTTATAGTATAACAATGAGGATAAAATAAAACATATATATCAGTGGTTCTCAACCTTTTATGTTTCACGTACCCCCTGGAAATGTGTATGTAACTGGCGTACCTCTTGTATAGATAGATAAAACTATAATTAGAGTATAACAATGAGAATAAAATTAAACATATATATCAGTGTTTCTCAATCTTTTATGCTTCACGTACCCCTTGGAAACGTGTATGTAACTGGCGTACCCCTTATATAGATAGATAAAACTATAGTTAGAGTATAACAATGAGAATAAAATAAAACATATATATCTGTGATGTTAACTCGTCGTTTATCGGTCTATTGGGACCACTTAGGACGTTCCCTCGGTTCGATCGCTATACGCGACGGGTGAAAGAGTCTTTCGGATAAAAACAACGGTTTATTCACAATTGCAGAGAACTGATACTGAAGCTCCTCCCCAATAAATTAGTCCAACTTCAGGCTTTACTTAAAAATAACAAAGATTTATTTAACCTTCCAACGTACTTGCTGGACGAGGACATATGCTCAATTACATGGATTACAACAACACCAGCTTACTATGCCTGTTCAGCTGTATTTACAGAGCCAATGCCGCTATTACCAGTCGGCATTTTTCCAGCTTTACAATTTTGCGTCCGTCTCCTTCCGAAACTCGACCGGCTCTCTCTTCATCGTTGCCAAACCCTTTCTTCCTTTCTTTTCTATGCTTCACCATCTGGGCGTCCGTTAGCCCTCAGGGACCCGGGTCACTTGCCAACGGACGCTAGCCGTTCCCTGTACACTGCTACTGCAATTAACTTTCCAGATGTCGGGAGAGAGAGCCTCCCCGTAGCATATGACTATTTTGGCGAAATCCAAAATAAATATACACAGCCTGAACAAAAAAAATCTAAAAATGCCTCTAGCCTGACACCTCCCTGCCAGAAGTCAGTAGTTAGTCCTGTTAACTGCTGACTAAAAAGTCAAGTTGAATGCTGAAAATCAGAGTTCATTTTCGCATTAATCCTAGAGTTCAATGCCACAAAATACAGAGTTCTAAGTTGCTTCATGAATTCTATAAATTCTCTGCGAATTGGCACCTCTTTTACACATCTATGTACACTACACTTACATATAAAATAACTTCTAGGTATACTTACGCTGACTGAGTCTAAAAATTGTCTTTTTGCTTCAAACAAAAAAAAACCTGGTGACTGAAGTAGCTGTCCGAGAGTAAACAGTTTATAAATTAATTATCTAAGTAACAACTGCCTTTGACTAAGGAATGCCATACCGGCGGTGTTCATCGTTCACAGGTGACATCCCATGTGAAAGGCTATGCACACCTTTCATAACTACCTAGATATCACCTTCCCGTACGTACCCTCAGACTCTACAGGCTGAAAGTCGTCGACATTGGCGTCGGCCTGACCCATTGTTACCTCCAATTGCCATGTTCGCTCCCTCCCCTAAATAATTTTGATCATCGTAGACATCGAGTCTGACAGATCGCTGCACATGCTTGGGCTGGGAGATAGGATGGCGCTGATTGGACGGTCTCCATGGAGCATATATTTCCCTGTTACTAACTGGAATTTCTCTACCTCTTTCATAGTAGCTTCCTCTATTGGCCCACGGCTCGTGGATTTTCCTCCTGAGGTTACCAGTTACAGGCCTTCTCTCCTTCTTTCTAATTAACTTACCATATGCTTCCACACTCAGAAGTACCTCCTTCCGCAGCTTTGCTACTACTGCGCATAGCACTTTAATTTCTCCGCCACTCACAGTGCTATTGTCTGTACAATCAATCAAACTTAAAGGCAGCTCTTTTACCTCTGCCCTTATGGCATCACCAAACGGTCCATGCAACAACAGATGGTCTTTTACCGGGTGTTTTTCTTCGTTTAGCATCCCCTTTCTGACTACTGTCAGTTCTGCCCCCGAATCCACGACTGCTCTAGCTGTCTGGTCGCCACATCTGACTCGAACCTCTTCATAATCTACTGGGATACGTATCTCTCCCTGTCCCATTACTCGACTGCTTGGACTTGGCTTTGTATGTGTCGTAACCCTTCCTATTGTTGCCTCACAAACATCTTTAGAATTCTGATCCAAGGTGCTAACTTGGTACACCTGAGTTCGGTTCTCACGGTCCCCAGTTCTCAGTGGGCAATCTTTCATCAAATGTTCGTCAGATCTACATTTATGGCACCTCCTTACTTTTGGGATATTTCTATATTCAGCTAAATTAACTGCCGATTGATACCTTCTGCTCGAGTAATTTCTCTCTGAGTCTATCCTCTGCTGGGGGGAAACAACACGTTCTGCATAATGTCTATGCCTTACCTCTTTAAAAGTTAGGACCTCTTCCGTTCCGTTTACACTGGCTAGATGGATTTCTGCCCACGTGGCTATTTCGTCTGCTTTTGCCCATGACTCTGCCTCTTTCTGTACTACGTAAGCATGGGTGTCTTGAGGAAGGCTATCACGTAATTTATCCGACACTATCAGGTCCATAAGCTCCTCAAAATTTGTCACCTTCCTATTGCGGACGTAGTAATCCCAGCTATTTCTGAGCCTCGAGGCTAATTGATTATATGACTCATTCGGTTCTTTCGTGATAGTTTCAAACTTTCTCTTGTACGCAGAGGGAGTGAGCTTAAACTCTTTTAATACGGCCTCTTTAACCTTCTTATAATAAACAAAATCCTCTGCACTTAATTTTCTAAAAACGTGATTTGCATAATTACCATCCAAAAAAGAAATGATGACTTTGCCTCGAAATTCCTCTGGCACTTCATATATCTTAAATCCCCTTTCCGCTGTCTCAAAGAGATTTATCACCTCTTCTGGGTTTTTAGGACTTCCAGCTAACATATTTCCCAATAATTTTATATAATTAGTCAGCCGCGCATCTGCTGGATTACTAGAAGCTGCCACCGTTCGTACATCACCCCTCTCCTCGTTTGCATTCCTCATTTGCAGTTCCAGCATTCTATACTCATGCTCTCTCTCCTTTTCTCTTTCTCTTTCTGCCGCCTCTCTCTCCTTTTCCCTTTCTGCTGCCTCTCTCTCCTTTTCCCTTTCTGCTGCCTCTCTCTCCTTTTCCCTTTCTGCTGCCTCTCTCTCCTTTTCTCTTTCTGCCGCCTCTCTCTCCTTTTCTCTTTCTGCCGCCTCTCTCTCCTTTTCCCTTTCTGCTGCCTCTCTCTCTTCCCTTCTCAGTTGCATCTCTAACCTCATCCTCTCTAATTCAAAATCATATCCAATCCTTTCTTTAGCTCTCTGCTTTCTGGTCCCGCTCTGCAGCATATCCGTATCGTCGTCATTGCCATAATCCCTCAACCCTCTCATGTCTATCGCAGCACCAGACTCTCTGTCTATTGTCACCTCCTCGCCTCCCAGATCATTCCCTGAATAACCACCCTGCGCGTTATCACTCTCTGTGAAGCCTCGTCTTAACTCATCCCTTTCCCTATCGCGACCGCTCCTAAGCTCCATTTTAGCTCGTACAGGCCTCTGCCGTATCTAACTACTAGCCCCTAGAGTAAGAGGATACTTACCTCCGATGTGATGACAGGAACGAACCGCCTCGTCAGTCTGCCACCCGAAGCACACAGTCGGAACACTCTTGGCAGTATCAGCCTTGCATCGGTCAGCTCCCAGTGGATGTTGAACTTTTCCGTCACCTTCACAGCTTTTTCCACAGTTCGAACGTTTTTCCACGATTCTTCAGGTACCTTCCCAGATATTCTATCGCCTGAAGCACACCGCAGGACACTCTTGGCAGTATCAGCCTTGTTCTGGTCAGCTCACAATGGATGTCGGAACTCTTCCGTCATCTTCGCCGCTACTTTCACCGCTGTTGCGTACTGTCGGACTGCGCCACTTTGTGATGTTAACTCGTCGTTTATCGCTCTATTGGGACCACTTAGGACGTTCCCTCGGTTCGATCGCTATACGCGACGGGTGAAAGAGTCTTTCGGATAAAAACAACGGTTTATTCACAATTGCAGAGAACTGATACTGAAGCTCCTCCCCAATAAATTAGTCCAACTTCAGGCTTTACTTAAAAATAACAAAGATTTATTTAACCTTCCAACGTACTTGCTGGACGAGGACATATGCTCAATTACATGGATTACAACAACACCAGCTTACTATGCCTGTTCAGCTGTATTTACAGAGCCAATGCCGCTATTACCAGTCGGCATTTTTCCAGCTTTACAATTTTGCGTCCGTCTCCTTCCGAAACTCGACCGGCTCTCTCTTCATCGTTGCCAAACCCTTTCTTCCTTTCTTTTCTATGCTTCACCATCTGGGCGTCCGTTAGCCCTCAGGGACCCGGGTCACTTGCCAGCGGATGCTAGCCGTTCCCTGTACACTGCTACTGCAATTAACTTTCCAGATGTCGGGAGAGAGAGCCTCCCCGTAGCATATGACTATTTTGGCGAAATCCAAAATAAATATACACAGCCTGAACAAAAAAAAATCTAAAAAGGCCTCTAGCCTGACAATATCAGTGTTTATCAATCTTTTATGCTTCACGCACCCCTTGGAAACGTGTATGTAACTGGCTTACCCTTTGTGTATATAGATAAAACTATAAATTATAGTATAACAATGGGAATAAAACAAAACATATATCTATCAGTGGTTCTCAACCTTTTATGCTTCACGTACCCCCTGGAAATGTGTATGTAACTGGCGTACCCCTTGTATAGATAGATAAAACTATAGTTAGAGTATAACAATGGGAATAAAATAAAACATATATATCAGTGATTCTCAACCTTTTATGCTTCACGTACCCCCTGGAAATGCGTATGTAATTGGCGTACCCCTTGTATAGATAGATAAAACTATAGTTATAATATAACAATGGGAATGAAATAAAACATATATATCAGTGGTTCGCAACCTTTTATGCTTCACGTACCCCCTGGAAATGTGTATGTAACTGGCGTACCCCTTGTATAGATAGATAAAACTATAGTTATAGTATAACAATGGGAATAAAATAAAACATATATTACAGTGTTTCTCAACCTTTTATGCTTCACGTACCCCCTGGAAATGTGTATGTAACTGGCGCACCCCTTGTATAGATAGATAAAACTATAGTTATAGTATAATAATGGGAATAAAATAAAACATATATTACTGTGTTTCTCAACCTTTTATGCTTCACGTACCCCCTGGAAATGTGTATGTAACTGGCGTACCCCTTGTATAGATAGATAAAACTGTAGTTAGAGTATAACAATGGGAATAAAATAAAACATATATATCAGTGATTCTCAACCTTTTATGCTTCACGTACCCCCTGGAAATGTGTATGTAACTGGCGTACCCCTTGTATAGATAGATAAAACTATAGTTGTAGTATAACAATGGGAATGAAATAAAACATATATATATCAGTGATTCTCAACCTTTTATGCTACACGTACCCCCTGGAAATGTGTATGTAATTGGTGTACCCCTTGTATAGATAGATAAAACTATAGTTAGAGTATAACAATGAGAATAAAATAAAACATATATATCAGTGGTTCTCAACCTTTTATGTTTCACGTACCCCCTGGAAATGTGTATGTAACTGGCGTATCCCTTATATAGATAGATAAAACTATAGTTAGAGTATAACAATGAGAATAAAATAAAACATATATATCAGTATTTCTCAATCTTTTATGCTTCACGTACCCCCTGGAAACGTGTATGCAACTGGCTTACCCTTTGTGTATATAGATAAAAGTATAAATTATAGTATAACAATGGGAATAAAACAAAACATATATATCAGTGGTTCTCAAACTTTTATGCTTCACGTATCCCCTGAAAATGTGTATGTTACTGGCGTACCCCTTGTATATATAGATAAAACTATAATTATAGTATAACAATGGGAATGAAATAAAACATATATATCAGTGATTCTCAACCTTTTATGCTTCACGTACCCCCTGGAAATGTGTATTTAATTGGCGTACCCCTTGTATAGATAGATAAAACTATAGTTATAGCATAACAATGAGAATAAAATAAAACATATATATCAGTGGTTCTCAACCTTTTATGCTTCACGTACCCCCTGGAAATGTGTATGTAACTGGCGTACCCCTTGTATATATAGATAAAACTATAATTATAGTATAACAATGGGAATGAAATAAAACATATATATCAGTGATTCTCAACCTTTTATGCTTCACGTACCCCCTGGAAATGTGTATTTAATTGGCGTACCCCTTGTATAGATAGATAAAACTATAGTTAGAGTATAACAATGGGAATAAAATAAAACATATATATCAGTGGTTCTCAACCTTTTATGTTTCACGTACCCCCTGGAAATGTGTATGTAACTGGCGTACCCCTTGTATAGATAGATAAAACTATAGTTATAGTATAACAATGGGAATAAAATAAAACATATATTACAGTGGTTCTCAACCTTTTATCCTTCACGTACCCCCTGGAAATGTGTATGTAACTGGCGCACCCCTTGTATAGATAGATAAAAGTATAGTTATAGTATAACAATGGGAATAAAATAAAACATATATTACAGTGGTTCTCAACCTTTTATCCTTCACGTACCCCCTGGAAATGTGTATGTAACTGGCGCACCCCTTGTATAGATAGATAAAAGTATAGTTATAGTATAACAATGGGAATAAAATAAAACATATATTACAGTGGTTCTCAACCTTTTATGCTTCACGTACCCCCTGGAAATGTGTATGTAACTGGCGTACCCCTTGTATAGATAGATAAAACTATAGTTATAGTATAACAATGGGAATAAAATAAAACATATATTACAGTGTTTCTCAACCTTTTATGCTTCACGTACCCCCTGGAAATGTGTATGTTACTGGCGTACCCCTTATATAGATAGATAAAACTATAGTTAGAGTATAACAATGAGAATAAAATAAAACATATATATCAGTGGTTCTCAATCTTTTATGCTTCACGTACCCCCTGGAAATGTGTATGTAACAGGCGTACCCCTTATATAGATAGATAAAGCTATAGTTAGAGTATAACAATGAGAATAAAATAAAACATATATATATCAGTGGTTCTCAACCTTTTATGCTTCACGTACCTCCTGCATTTTTTTTTTTTTTTTTTTTAGAAAATAATTTTTATTCATAAGACTAAAGAATACAAATACATTTACACTTTGACCCGCAAAGCTAAATAGCTTATCTGCAGGTATATGAATAAATTATATTAAACATGTGTCATTCAGCCACAAAAATGGTGTAGGCGTACCCTTTGTATTGATAGATAAAACTATTGTTGTAGTATAACAATGGGAATAAAATAAAACATGTATATCAGTGGTTCTCAACCTTTTATGCTTCACGTACCCCCTGGAAATATGTATGTAACTGGCGTACCCCATGTATAGATAGACAAAACTATAGTTATAATATAACAATGGGAATAAAATAAATTTTAAATATATACACATTAAATTTTGTATTCATAAATTACATATATCGATAAACACATAAAATGACATAAACAATTTAAGAAATCTTACAAAATTATAAACATTTTACTAGGTAATCAGTGAAATGATTGCGCTTGTTTGCACTTGCCCAGTTCATCAATGGTTGGAGTTATCTTGCTAAGGTAGAGTCGCAAGTCATCTTCAACATCCAGCCTGTTCCTATATTTATTTTTTAAAGCAGTTAAAGATGAAATACCGGTTTCACATAAATAAGTTTTTGTGAAAGATAACAAATATTTCAATGCAATTCTTGAGAAAATCTGATATTCCTTCTCGATGGAATCGGAATAAGGAATTGGATGGAATCCAAATCCTTATTAATGACTATTTGCAACGAATGTTTTTTAAACTATTGTGAAAGATATCTCAATCAACTCTTCTTAATTGGACAATGGAAGACCTAGTGACTTCTGAGCTCTCACGGCGAACCGCAAAAAATTTTACCGCGTACCCCACGTTAAGAACCCCTAATATAGAGTTGTTGTTGGGTTGTTTTACCTCTGAGCGGCACTTTTTTGCACACCATGGGCTAAATGGCCAGGTCACAAGGACCCCGAAGGCCCAGAGAAGGTTGGGGGAGGGGACCCACTGGAAAAGCTGTTGGGAGACAGATGGTAGCCTCCGGTCAAGGCCATCCATTGTGTTCTTTAATGTGTACAGGGTATGGCTCTCCCGCACACGGGGCTACGGCTTAACGTCCCATCCGACGGACGGCGGCCTATTCAAGCCCATCGGTATCCCCTACTGACCGTGGGCAGGGCGGGGAATTTTGCGGAGCTAAATCTCAACGCTGACCCAGCTGGGACTCGAACCTGGGAACTACAGATTACGTGCCTGGCACGCTACCGACTGAGCCACCCCCTAATATAGAGTATAAAACAATGATTTGAAACGTATGGCGAGCGACAGGTCTTCACGCACAATAAAATTTCTAGGGGTGGCTCAGTCGGTAGCGCGCCAGGCTTGTAATCTATAATTTCCAGGTTTTAGTCCCAGTTGGGTCAGCGTTGAGATTTATTTCCGCAAAACTCCCCGACCTGCCCACAGTCAGTAGGGGACACCGATGGGCTTGAAAAGCCGCCGTCGTCGGATTGGATGTTAAGCCGTAGCCCCGTGTGCCGGAAAGCACGGACGGCGTTGACGAGAAGCTACCATCTGTCTCCCAACAGCTGTTCCTCCATCTCACCATCCTTCTCTGAACCCTCGAGGTTGGTGCGGGGGTGGTTCAGTCGGTAGCGCGCCAGACTCGTAATCTGTAGTTCACAGGTTCGAGTCCCAGCTGGGTCAGCGTTGAGATTTATCTCGGAAAATTCCCCGCCCTGCCCACGGTCAGTAGGGGACACCGATGGGCTTGGAAAGGCCGCCGTCCGTCGGATGGGACGTTAAGCCGTGGCCCCGTGTGCGGGAGAGCCATACCCGGTGCACGTTAAAGAACACGCTGGATGGCCTTGACGGGAGGCTGCCATCTGTCTCCTAACAGGTGTTCCAGTGGGTCCCCTACCCCAACCTTTTCTGAGCCTTCGGGGTCCATGTGACCTGGCCATTTAGCCCATGGTGTGCAAAAAAGTGCCGCTCAGAGGTAAAACAACCCAACAACCCAAAAGCCCTCGAGGTTCTTGTGACCTGGCCATTTAGCCCATTGTGTGAAAGAAATTGACACTCAGAAGTAAAAGAACCCAACCCACAGAATAAAAGTCTTATTTTTATGCTAATAATAAACTGAGCTTCATCTGATTGCCACCCACCAAGTCCCACACTTCAATCAAGTGTATTGTTCAGCCGACGCTTTTGCGGAAATCTTCCATCCTTTATACAGAAGGATGTTTTTCCATCGTTCCATTATTTACCCTCCCCCCTCCCCCTATATGGCAGAATGAACTCATTCATCTTTTGCGCCAAATGTCACCAGGCGATGACGTCTCTTTTGGGTACGACCACACAAGAGGAGTTTTTAGAGATTCAGCGTTTCGGCTCCTAAAGAAAGAAATCCATTTCAGACGTCTAGAAAGAAATCCATTTCAGACGTCTAGAAAGAAATCTATTCCGCTATCTAGAATAGAACAGTTTCTAATTTCTAGAAAGAAAACTGTTTCCGGAAAACACGTCCTGAAAGAAAACTATTCCAACCATTTAGAAGGAAACCCATTTCCTCGTTACAGAAAGAAAACCATTTCTAAAACCTGAAAAGAAAACCATTTCCAGAAACGTATAGAGAGTAAACAATTCCGAAATGTCTAGAAGGAAAACCATTCCCGAAGATCCAATTCTAAGACTATAGGGAGGAAACCATTTCTAAATGTCTAGAAAGAAAACCATTTCCCAAATGTTTAGAAGGAAAATCATCTCCACCATCTAGAAAGACTATAAGAAGAAATATCTATAATAGTTATCATTTTACATGTTTCCAGGTTCAAGGCAGTAGGCATTTCTGTTTGTTTAATATCCAGGGAGGAACACAGTGGGCTAAATGGCCAGGTGACAAGGACCCCGAAGGCTCAGAGAAGGTTGGGGGAGGTTAACACTGGAAAGCTGTTGGGAGACAGATGGTAGCCTCCTGTCAAGGCCATCCATCTTTTCACACAATGGGCTAAATGGACCAGGTCACCATGGACCCCGAAGGTTCAGAGAAGGTTGGGGGAGGGGACCCATTGGAACAACTGTTGGGAGACAGATGGTAGCCTCTCGACAAGACCATCCAGCGTGTTCTTTAACGTTGTGTTGTTTTACCAATGAGCGGCACTTTTTTGCACACAATTGGCTAAATGGCCAGGTGACAAGGACCCCGAAGGCTCAGAGAAGGTTGGGGGAAGGTAACACTGGAAAGCTGTTGGTAGACAGATGGTAGCCTCCCGTCAAGGCCATCCAGCGTGTTCTTTAACATGCACAGGATTTGGCTCTCCCTCACACGGAGCCACGGCTTAACGTCCCATCCGACGGACGGCGGCCTTTCCAAGCCCATCGGTGTCCCCTACTGACCGTGGGAAGGGCGGGAAATTTTGCGGAGATAAATCTCAACGCTGACCCAGCTGGGACTCGAATCTGGGAACTGCAGATTACGAGCCTGGTGCTCTACCGACTGAGCGACCCCCGCCCCCACATCTGTATTGGTTTTAGTTATTTACAGGGAGAAACTGATATAACATTGTTTCAGGTGTTCCAGCGAAGAGACCGAAACAGGATTTGCTTTGTTTACATATTTTTATGGAGAAAGACAAATTATCGATGTCAGTACCACGATTATCGATGTCAGGAATAACATTATCGATGTCATTATCGGTATCATTATAGATTTTTTCGGTGTCATTATATCGATATCGGTCACGATTATCGATGTCAGGAATGACATTATCGGTGTCATTCACGATTATCGATGTCAAATTATCGATGTCAGGAAATGACTAGTTGTATTCGTTTAATGCTTTCCAAAGGAAAATAGTTATTTGTGTACAATCGCTCAAAAAAATATCCGAACCCTATGGTTGATTACAGAATTCAGAAAAAAATATATCTGGCAAGGATTTTTTTTAGAAATTAGTGATCTGGCAACCTTCGTGTCACGTGATTACAGAATTCAGAAAATATATCTGGAGCGTGTACAGCAACTGTACACGCTCCAGTTACCGTTCACAGCAAACTGGAGCGTGTGCTGTTACTGCACACGCTCCAGTTTGCTGTGAACGGTAACTGCACGCGCTCAATATCTCCGTGAGTGAGCCCACACGATCTAGTATCAAAATAATATGACCACCTACAGTCGCTCAAAAAAGTATCCGAACCCTATGGTTGATTACAGAATTCAGAAAAAATATCTGGCAACGTTTTTTTTAGAAATTAGTGATCTGGCAATCTTCGTGTACAGTCGCTCAAAAAAATACCCGAACATTATGGTTGATTAGAAAATTCAGAAAAAATATCTGGCAACCTTCGTGTAACGTGACACACGAAGGTTGCCAGATCACTAATTTCTAAAAAAAATCGTTGCCAGATATTTTTTCTGAATTCCGTAATCAACCATAGTGGGGGTGGGGGTGGCTCAGTCGGTAGCGCGCCAGGCTCGTAATCTGTAGTTCCCGGGTTCGAGTCCCAGCTTGGTCAGCGTTGAGATTTATCTCCGCAAAATTCCCTGCCCTGCCCACGGTCATTAGGGGACACGGGTGTTCTTAGAAAGGCCGCCGTCCGTCGGATGGGACGTTAAACCGTAGGTCCGTGTTCGGGAGAGCCATACCCTGTGCACGTTAAAGAACACGCTGGATGACCTTGATGGGAGGCTACCATCTGTCTCCCAACAGCTGTTCTAGTGGGTCCCTTCCCCCAACCTTCTCTGAGCCTTCGGGGTCCATGTGACCTGGCCATTTAGCCCATGGTGTGCAAAAAAGTGCCGCTCAGAGGTAAAACAACCCAACCCAACCATAGTGTTCGAATATTTTTTTTGAGCGACTGTACACCTCGCATTTTGATGGTTTCTTTAATAACGAGATGGCGTAAAAAAGAAGATTTAAAAATCACAATGCATTGAACTCATTCCTATGGAACAGCACCCATTGACGCTCCGCGAACTAGCCACTTAGACTGTAATTAAGAACACTCTCACATTCAGCAGATTGTTATGAGGCGTCTCCTTCAAGCCTCTTTCTTCTTTGTACGTCATTTCCCGGAAATGCAGCAGCGCCCTCTCATTAGCCTTCATGAGTGGAGACAGAAGGTGTGATGGAATGAATTTCGTTCCTATTTGAAGATGATGGAGCATGGCTTCGGGCAGAAATCGGAAGAAGAAAATGATGGAAGAAGGATCCGACATCATTTCCTGTATCTGGCGAATGTCAAATCAGTTTCTTCTTGTTTTGACGTCATCACGAGATTTTCTTTCCAGTCTTTCTCGTGATTGTTTACATCAGACAATGGGGATTAATTTTGCTCGAAAAGGGTGTGGGAATATAGAAGAATTTCGTTTAACTGAACCTCGTTTATCAGGATCTTGTGGGGGGCAAACTCTTTGGTTTAAGCATGGGACAGGTTGGGTTGGGATGTTTTACCTCTGAACAGCACTTTTTTGCACACCATGGGCTAAATGGCCAGGTCACAAGGACCCCGAAGACTCAGAGAAGGTTGGGGGAGGGGACCCACTGGAATAGCTGTTGGGAGTCAGATGGTAGCCTCCCGTCAAGACCATCCAGCGTGTTCTTTAACGTTGAGCTGTTTTACCTCTGAGCGGCACTTTTTTGCACACCATGGGCTGAATGGCCAGGTCACATGGACCCCGAAGGCTCAGAGAAGGTTGGGGGAGGGGACCCACTTTAACAGCTATTGGGAGACAGATGGTAGCCTCCCGTCAAGCCCATCCAGCGTGTTCTTTAACGTTGAGTTGTTTTACCTCTGAACAGCACTTTTTTGCACACCATGGGCTAAATGGCCAGGTCACATGGACCCCGAAGGCTCACAGAAGGTTGGGAGAGGGGACCCACTGGAACAGCTGTTGGGAGACAGATGGTAGCCTCCCGTCAAGCCCATCCAGCGTGTTCTTTAACGTTGAGTTGTTTTACCTCTGAGCGGCACTTTTTTGCATACCATGGGCTGAATGGCCAGGTCACATGGACCCCGAAGGCTCGGAGAAGGTTGGGGGAGGGGACCCACTGGAACAGCTGTTGGGAGACAGATGGTAGCCTCCCGTCAAGGCCATCCAGCGTGTTCTTTAACGTGCTCAGGGTATGTCTCTCCCGCACACGGGGCCACGGCTTAACGTCCCATTCGACGGACGGCGGCCTTTCCAAGCCCATCGGTGTTAAATTAGGGAATTTTTTTGCAAAGTATTATGTTTCACTGTAATGGTAATCCAGCCTCATGACTATCTAAGGGGAGAGGATTGGCTTAGTCGGGAGCGCGCCAGGCCCGTAATCTACAGTTCCCAAGTTCAAGTCCCACCACCGGCCAGAGTTGAGGTTTATCTCCGTTAAACTCCCACTTTGTCAGACAGGGGGACACCGATTGGCGTGGAAAGACCGCAGTCCGTCGCTTGGGATATTAAGCCGTGGCATCCAGCGGCAACACGTACAGGAGAGCCATACTAGGTGCACGTTAGGGAACACGCTGGATGGCCTTGATGGGAAGTTACCATCTGTCTCCCAACAGCTGTTCCAGTGGGTCCCCTCCTCCACCAACCTTCTCCGTGTCCTCGGGGTGCTTGTGACGTGCCCATTTAGCCCATTGTATGCAGAGAAGTGCCGGTAAGAGGTTGAACAACGCCAACGTTAAACAACACGCTGGATGGTCTTGATGGGAAGTTACCATCTGTCTCCCAACAGCTGTTCCAGTGGGTCCCCTCCTACACCAACCTTCTCCGAGTCCTCGGGGTGCTTGTGACGTGCCCATTTAGCCCATTGTATGCAGAAAAGTGCCGGTAAGAGGTTGAACAACCCAAAGTTAAAGAACACGCTGGATGGCCTTGAAGGGAAGTTACCATCTGTCTCCCAACAGCTGTTCCAGTGGGTCTCCTCCTCCACCACCCTTCTCTGAGTCCTCGGGGTGCTTGTGACGTGTCCATTTAGCTTATTGTATGCAGAAAAGTGCCGGTTACAGGTTGAACAACCCAACGTTAAACAACACGCTGGATGGCCTTGATGGGAAGTTACCATCTGTCTCCCAACAGCTGTTCCAGTGGGTCCCCTCCTCCACCAACCTTCTCCGAGTCCTCGGTTGGGGCGGGGGTGGCTCAGTCGGTAGCGCGCCAGGCTCGTAATCTGTAGTTCCCAGGTTCGAGTTCCAGCTGGGTCAGCGTTGAGATTTATCTCCGCAAAATTCCCCGCCCTACCCACGGTCAGTAGGGGACACCGATGGGCTTGGAAAGGCCGCCGTCCGTCGGATGGGACGTTAAGCCGTGGCCCCGTGTGCGGGAGAGCCATACCTTGTGCACGTTAAAGAACACGCTAGATGGCCTTGACGGGAGGCTACCATCTGTCTCCCAACAGCTGTTCCAGTGGGTCCCCTCCCCCAACCTTCTCTGAGCCTTCGGGGTCCATGTGACCTGGCCATTTAGCCCATGGTGTGCAAAAAAGTGCCGCTCAGAGGTAAAACAACCCAACCCAACTCGAGTCCTCGGGGTGCTTGTGACGTGCCCATTTAGCTTATTGTATGCAGAAAAGTGCCGGTAAGAGGTTGAACAACCCAACGGTAAACAACACGCTGGATGGCCTTGATGAGAAGTTACCATCTGTCTCCCAACAGCTGTTCCAGTGGGTCTCCTCCTCCACCACCCTTCTCTGAGTCCTCAGGGTGCTTGTGACGTGCCCATTTAGCTAATTATATGCAGAAAATTGCCGGAAAGAGGTTGAACAACCCAACGTTATACAACACGCTGGATGGCCTTGATGGGAAGTTACCATCTGTCTCCTAACAGCTGTTCCAGTGGGTCCCCTCCTCCACCAACCTTCTCCGAGTCCTCGGGGTGCTTGTGACGTGCCCATTTAGCCCATTGTACGCAGAAAAGTGCCGGTAAGAGGTTGAACAACCCAACGTTAAAGAACACGCTGGATGGCCTTGATGGGAAGTTATCATCTGTCTCCCAACAGCTGTTCCTGTGGGTCTCCTCCTCCTCCAACCTTCTCTGAGTCCTCGGCGTGCTTGTGACGTGCCCATTTAGCCCATTGTATGCAGAAAAGTGCCGGTAAGAGGTTGAACAACCCAAACGTTAAAGAACACGCTGAATGGCCTTGATGGGAAGTTACCATCTCTCTCCCAACAGCTGTTCCAGTGGGTCCCCTCCTCCACCAACCTTCTCTGAGTCCTCGGGGTGCTTGTGACCTGGCCATTTAACCCATGGTGTGCAAAAATTGCCGCTCACAGGTAAAACAATCCAACCCAAACCCGCCCTCAGTCAATATTGGGCTTGCAAAGGCCGTGATTCAGTGTGGAGGACAGCCACGTTAAAGAACAAGCTGGATGACCTTGACTGGAGCTACCATGTGTCTCCCAACAGCTGTACAGTAGGTCCCCTCCCCCACCAACCTTTTCTGAGCCAAACTTCTCTGAGTCAAGACCATTCATTCTGAGCCCTCGGGGCCCTTACAACCTGGCGGCTTAGCCAATTGTGTGTAAAAAGTGCTGAGAAGAGGTTAAAGAAAGTTAAAGAACATGCTGGATGATCTCAATGGGATGCTACCACCTGTCTCCCAACAGCTGTCCAGTGGGTCCTCTCCCCCACCAACCTTCTCTGAGCCCTCGGGGCGCTTATAACCTGGCCACTTAGCCCATTGTGTGCAAAAAAAGTGCTGAGAAGATGTCAAACAACGTTAAAAACACGTTGGATGGTCTTGATGGGAAGCTGCCATTTGTCTCCCAACAGCTATCCAGTGGGTCCTCTCTCCCACCAACCTTCTCTGAGCCCTCGGGGCCCTTACAACCTGGCCACCTAGCCCATTGTGTGTAAAAAGTGCTGAGAAAAGGTGAAACAACGTTAAAGAACAAGCTGGATTATCTCAATGGGATGCTACCATCTGTTTCCCAACAGCTATCCAGTGGGTCCTCTCCCCCACCAACCTTCTCTGAGCCCTCGGGGCGCTTACAACCTGGCCACTTAGCCCATTGTGTGCAAAAAAAGTGCTGAGAAGATGTCAAACAACGTTAAAAACACGCTGGATGGTCTTGATGGGAAGCTGCCATCTGTCTCCCAACAGCTGTCCAGTTGGTCATCTCTCCCACCAACCTTCTCTGAGCCCTCGGGGCCCTTACAACCTGGCCACTTAGCCCATTGTGTCAAAAAAAGGGCTGAGAAGAGGTCAAACAACGTTAAAAACACGCTGGGTTGGTCTTGATGGGAAGCTGCCAATCTGTCTCCCAACAGCTATCCAGTGAGTCATCTCTCCCACCAACTTTCTCTGAGCCCTCGGGGCCCTTACAACCTGGGCACTTAGCCCATTGTGTTCAAAAAAAGTGCTGAGAAGAGGTCAAACAACGTTAAAAACAGGCTGGATGGTCTTGATGGGAAGCTACCTTCTGTCTCCCAACAGCTATCCAGTGGGTCCTCTCCACCACCAACCTTCTCTGAGCCCTCGGGACCCTTACAACCTGGCCACTTAGCCCATTGTGTTAAAAAAAAGTGCTGAGAAGAGGTCAAACAACGTTAAAAACACGCTGGATGGTCTTCATGGGAAGCTGCCATCTGTCTCCCAACAGCTGTCCAGTGGGTCATCTCTCCCACCAACCTTCTCTGAGCCCTCGGGGCCCTTACAACCTGGCCGCTTAGCCCATTGTGTGTAAAAAGTGCTGAGAAAAGGTGAAACAACGTTAAAGAACAAGCTGGATGATCTCAATGGGATGCTACCATCTGTCTCCCAACAGCTATCCAGTGGGTCCTCTCCCCCACCAACCTTCTCTGAGCCCTCGGGGCCCTTACAACCTGGCCACTTAACCCATTGTGTGCAAAAAAAGTTCTGAGAAGAGGTCAAACAACGTTAAATACACGCTGGATGGTCTTGATGGGAAGCTACCTTCTGTCTCCCTACAACTAGCCAGTGGGTCCTCTCTCCCACCAACCTTCTCTGAGCCCTCGGGGCCCTTACAACCGGGGCGGGGGTGGCTCAGTCGGTAGCGCGCCAGGCTCGTAATCTGTAGTTCCCAGGTTCGAGTCCCAGCTGGGTCAGCGTTGAGATTTATCTCCGCAAAATTCCCCGCCCTGCCCACTTTCAGTAGGGGACACCGATGGGCTTGGAAAGGCCGCCGTCCGTCGGATGGGACGTTAAGCCGTGGGGCCGTGTGCGGGAGAGCCATACCCTGTGCACGTTAAAGAACACGCTGGATAGCCTTGACGGGAGGCTACCATCTGTCTCCCAACAGCTGTTCCAGTGGGTCCCCTCCCCCAACCTTCTCTGAGCCTTCGGGGTCCATGTGACCTGGCCATTTAGCCCATGGTGTGCAAAAAAGTGCCTCTCAGAGGTAAAACAACCAACCAACAGCCCTTACAACCTGGCCACTTAGCCCATTGTGTTCAAAAAAAGTGCTGAGAAGAGGTCAAACAACGTTAAAAACACGCTGGATGGTCTTGATGGGAAGTTGCCATCTGTCTCCCAACAGCTATCCAGTGGGTCATCTCTCCCACCAACCTTCTCTGAGCCCTCGGGGCCCTTACAACCTGGCCACTTAGCCCATTGTGTTAAAAAAAAGTGCTGAGAAGAGGTCAAACAACATTAAAAACACGCTGGATGGTCTTGATGGGAAGCTGCCATCTGTCTCCCAACAGCTATCCAGTGGGTCCTCTCTCCCACCAACCTTCTCTGAGCCCTCAGGTCCCTTACAACCTGGGCACTTAGCCCATTGTGTTCAAAAAAAGTGCTGAGAAGAGGTCAAACAACGTTAAAAACAGGCTGGATGGTCTTGATGGGAAGCTACCTTCTGTCTCCCAACAGCTATCCAGTGGGTCCTCTCCCCCACCAACCTTCTCTGAGCCCTCGGGGCCCTTACAACCTGGCCACTTAGCCCATTGTGTGCAAAAAAAGTGTTACTCACGGGTAAATCAACCCATCTTAATTAATATATTTTATCTAAATTCACTCTCACAGTAATTTGCTTTTCCACTATCAGGGAAAAAAAAGCGAGTAAGTAGGAAAAGCGATTGTGCTTGCTGGAACGGAACCTCTGTCGCGAAAAGTATCCCAAGCACAACGACCGACCTTGGTATGAGAAATTGGCCGACCTTCTGGGTGCTCACTTTGTGACTCTGAACCGTGGGAGATTAAGTTCGCCACCGGAAACCAACGACACCGAAAGAGTACACGAGCTAACGGCCGCGGCATTCGTGATCTGATGATTGTTATTCGCCATGATGTCACCCATTGCCGATTTACTGCATTTTGTCACGTGAGCATTGTTGACGTAGCTCGCTGAGGGGGTGGGCCTTGCGATCTGTGACGGAGAGAGGCAAGTTTACGTTGTCAGTTGTTTTACCTCTGAACGGCATGTAGTTACCAGGTTCTGGTGGCACCGCATCTGGTGACGAAATCTGGAACGAAAGGGCTGCAATGGAAGAGATTTTGCGAGAGGGATGGCAGCTTCCGTCAAGGCCATCCAGCGTGTTCTTTCACGTGCACAGGGTAGATGTCTCTTGGGTCGGGCTGTTTTACCTGTGAGCGGCACTTTTTGCACATAATGGACTAAATGGTCATAAGGACCCTGTGGGTTTAGAAAATATTGGGGATAGGGTCTAACTGGACAGCTTTTGCGAGACAGATGGTAGCTTCCATCAAAGCCATCCAGCGTGTTCTTTCACGTGCACAGGGTAGATGTCTCTTGGGTCGGGATGTTTTACCTGTGAGCGGCACTTTTTGCACATAATGGACTAAATGGTCATAAGGACCCTGTGGGTTTAGAAAATATTGGGGATAGGGTCTAACTGGGCAGCTTTTGCGAGACAGATGGTAGCTTCCATCAAAGCCATCCAGCGTGTTCTTTCACGTGCACAGGGTAGATGTCTCTTGGGTCGGGCTGTTTTACCTGTGAGCGGCACTTTTTGCACATAATGGACTAAATGGTCATAAGGACCCTGTGGGTTTAGAAAATATTGGGGATAGGGTCTAACTGGACAGCTTTTGCGAGACAGATGGTAGCTTCCATCAAAGCCATCCAGCGTGTTCTTTCACGTGCACAGGGTAGATGTCTCTTGGGTCGGGATGTTTTACCTGTGAGCGGCACTTTTTGCACATAATGGACTAAATGGTCATAAGGACCCTGTGGGTTTAGAAAATATTGGGGATAGGGTCTAATTGGACAGCTTTTACGAGACAGATGGTAGCTTCCATCAAAGCCATCCAGCGTGTTCTTTCACGTGCACAGGGTAGATGTCTCTTGGGTCGGGCTGTTTTACCTGTGAGCGGCACTTTTTGCACATAATGGACTAAATGGTCATAAGGACCCCGTGGGTTTAGAAATTATTGGGGATAGGGTCTAATTGGACAGCTTTTGCGAGACAGATGGTAGCTTCCATCAAAGTCATCCAGCGTGTTCTTTCACGTGCACAGGGTAGATGTCTCTTGGGTCGGGCTGTTTTACCTGTGAGCGGCACTTTTTGCACATAATGGACTAAATGGTCATAAGGACCCCGTGGGTTTAGAAAATATTGGGGATAGGGTCTAATTGGACAGTTTTTGCTAGGCAGATGGTAGCTTCCATCAAAGCCATCCAGCGTGTTCTTTCACGTGCACAGGGTAGATGTCTCTTGGGTCGGGATGTTTTACATGTGAGCGGCACTTTTTGCACATAATGGACTAAATGGTCATAAGGACCCTGTGGGTTTAGAAAATATTTGGGATAGGGTCTAATTGGACAGCTTTTGCGAGACAGATGGTAGCTTCCATTAAAGTCATCCAGCGTGTTCTTTCACGTGCATAGGGTAGATGTCTCTTGGGTCATGCTATGAGCGGCACTTTTTGCACATAATTCACTAAATGACCAGGTCACAAAGACCCCGAGGGTTTAGATAATATTGGGAATAGTCTAATTCAGTGTCTCGCAAACTGTGTGCCGCGAGAGATTTTCAAACTAACACTAGATATTCCAAAGATTTCATTTTGACTTGACTTGTGTTATCGACGTGCTATCGATGTGCTTTAATAAAAATCTTTCAGATTTTATCAACTGGGATCTTGTAAATATTTATCAAGCTTTTTCCAAATTTTGGTATTCATTTTTTGATTATTCCAAGCCATAGAATGGACAAATATTTAAAACAGACACCGAGTTATGAATTAAAGAATGAGAGCAAATCTTCAAGTAAAACCAGGCTGATGACTTCAACAAAACGCAAATGCAATGACGATCATATAGAGTTTGCTTTTATTCTTTTTTAGGTGTGCCGCGGAAAAGAAATTAGATTCAGTGTGCCGCGGAAAAAAAATTAGATTCAGTGTGTCGCAGAGTAAAAAGGTTTGCGAGACACTGGTCTAATTGGACAACTGTTGGGAGACGGATGGCTGCTTCCCGTCAACGCCATCGAGCGTTGGATTGTTTTGCCTCTGAGCGGCACTTTTTTGCGCACCACGGGCTAAATGGCCAGGTCACAAAGACGCCGAGGTCTCAGAGAAGGTTGGAGGAAGGGGACCCACTGGAACAGCAATTGGGAGACAGATGGTAGCCTCCTGTGAAGGCCATCCATCTTTTCGCACAATGGGCTAAATGGCTAAGTCACAAGGACACAGGCTCAGATAAGTTTGGGGAGAGGGGACCCATTGCAACAAATGTTGGGAGACAAATGGTAGTCTCCCATCAGAGGTGTTCTTTAACATGCAAAGGGTATGGCTCTTCCGTACACGGAGCCATGGCTTAACGTCCCATCCGATGGACGGTGGATTTTCCAAGCCCGTCGGTGTCCCGTACTAACCGAGGGATATTGCGGAGAGAAATCTCAATGCTAGCCCAGATAGGACTCGAACATGGGAACTGCAGATTACGATCACTGGACCCGCCCCCATACTTTGCAGGAAAACGATTTCCTTCAAAAAAAGATCTAGCGAATAAAAACCCTTAAAAAAACATCTTTTAATAGACCAAAATATTATACTTTAATTCCATGCCGTTACGTTCGAGTCGCAGCTGGGTCAGCGTTGAGATTTATCTCCGCAAAATTCCCCGCCCTGCCCAAGGTCAGTAGGGGACACCGATGGGCTTGGAAAGGCCGTCGTCCGTCGGATGGGACGTTAAGCCGTGGCCCCGTGTGCGGGAGAGCCATACCCTGTGCACGTTAAAGAACACGCTGGATGACCTTGACGGGAGCCTACCATCTGTCTCCTAACAACTGTTTCAGTGGGTCCCCTCCCCCAACCTTCTCTGAGCCTTCGGGGTCCATGTGACCTGGCCGTTTAGCCCATGGTGTGCAAAATAGTGCCGCTCAGAGGTAAAACAACCCAACCCAACAACTCTGAGCCTTCGGGGTCCATGTGACCTGTCCATTTATCCCATGATGTGCAAAAAAGTGCCGCTCAGAGGTAAAACAACCCAACGTTAAAGAACACGCTGAATGGCCTTGACGGGAGGCTACCATCTGTCTCCCAACAGCTGTTCCAGTGGGTCCCCTCCCCCAACCTTCTCTGAGACTTCGGGGTGCATGTGACCAGGCCATTTAGCAAATGGTGTGCAAAAAAAGTGCGTCTCAGAGGTAAAACAACCCAACCCATGCCGTGACCAAAATTCTTCTTGGCACAGAAGGCACAGATTTGAGAGGTGTTCATAAGAGTGACTCATTTGCATAAAGGCGTGTCTTTTGCGTCGTGTCAGATGAAAAGATAACGCGTTGGCGTTTCGCACCCTCTGACTACTTCATCTACAATTCTCGCATCATCGGCAAGGGCATTCACCTTGAAAACAGATCAAGGCCAGAGTGTTGGCCGTTGAGAACTTCCCCCCGCTGCGAATTTCATGGTTGTTGATTTTTATGTAGAGCGCCAGGCTCGTATGGGCGCCCGGCAGTTTATGTACCGCGCCAGGCAGTTCTTGGGTTTGAGTCCCACCTGTGGGATTTATCTTCGCAAAATTCCCCGCTCGTAATCTGTAGTTCCCAGGTTCGAGTCCCAGGTGGGTCAGCGTTGAGATTTATCTCCGCAAAATTCCCCGCCATGTCCACGGTCAGTAGGGGACACCGATGGGCTTGGAAAGGCCGCCTTCCGTCGGATGGGACGTTAAGCCGTGGCCCCTGTGCACCTGTGCACGTTAAAGAACACGCTGGATGGCCTTGACGGGAGGCTTACCTTCTGTCTCCCAACAGCTGTTGCAGTGGCTCCCCTCCCCCAACCTTCTCTGAGCCTTCGAAATCCTTGTGACCTGGCCATTTAGCCCATGGTGTGCAAAAAAGTGCCGCTCAGAGGTAAAACAACCCAACGCAACCCAACCCTAAAAGGAGAACAAAAAGCTAAAAATGGAGGAAAAAGGAAGACAACAAATTGGGTTGTATTGTTTTACCTCTGAGCGCACTTTTTTGCACACCATGGGCTAAATGGTCAGGTCACATGGACCCCGAAGGCTCAGAGAATGTTGGGGGAGGGGACCCACTGGAACAGCTGTTTGGAGACAGAAGGTAGCCTCCCGTCAAGGCCATCCAGCGTGTTCTTTAACGTGCACAGGGTATGGCTCTCCCGCACACCTGGCCACGGCTTAACGTCCCATCCGACGGACGGCGGTCTTTCCAAGCCCATCGGTGTCCCCTACTGACCGTGGGCAGGGCGGGGAATTTTGCGGAGATAAATCTCAACGCTGACCCAGCTGGGACTCGAACCTGGGAACTACAGATTACGAGCCTGGCGCGCTACCGACTGAGCCTCCCCCGCCCCCCCACAGAGAAGGTTGTGGGAGGGCACCCACTGGAACAGCTGTTGGGAGATAGATGGTATCCTCCCGTCAAGGCTGTCCAGCGTATTCTTTAACATACATAGTGTATGGCTCTCCCGCACATGGTGCCACGACTTAGGTCCCATCCGACGGACGGCGGCTTTTTCAGACTCATCGGTCTCCCCTACATGGCGAGAGGCATGGCGGGAGTGGCGGAGAAAAATCTCAACGCTGGCCCAAATGGGACTCGAACTTGGGAATTGCAGATTGAGAACCTGATGGCCTATTGACTACAGTTCTTCGAGTATAATATGTGATAATATATTTTTGTTACCAAGGTTGGACCTATCAGGTGAGGGAGTCTGCAAGGCGGCCATGGCTCAACTTTGAGAATGCTAGTAAAGGTCATAGAGCAAAAAAATTATTGAGTTAACGTATTTTTCAAAGAGATTTTATAAAAGGAGGGTGGAATGTGGTCTTTCAATGGAAATCAGTCTCGTGGTTCTCCTCTAAAGTTGGGGGGGGGAGGGAGTTGGCTCAGAGGTAGCGCGCCAGGCCAACACCACCTAGAGGAGAAGGCCGTACCACTCATTTGTGACGTCAGCATTACTGGACCGGACTGCCGGCAGAATAGATTGCGTGATCACATATCCTTGTTAACAAAACTTCCCTTTTAGATTTTGAATATTCGCTAATAAATTGTCATCATTAAAATAATTTGTTTTCATATAATTAAAAAAAAAATTGCTTCTCACCTTTTTTTTTCTAATTTTTTTTAGAGATAACGTTTTTTTTTGCTTTGATTAGTATTGATAAACCATTAATTACCGTTTCCGAGTATACAAATAGCTTTAAATTATTATTTAGATAATAACACTCTTTAAACGTTCGGAAATTCCAAAACTTTTAACTAATTTTGCAAACGATCGATTAATGTACTGAACAGCTACTAAATTTTCACTCTTAAAGGATTCTAGAAGTGCGAAATATATTTATTAAAAAACAATATATTTAGAAAAAAACTACTTGTTACAAAATACCACAGATATCTATTTTTTTCACAAATATGTATGTACATATATATGAGGTCTAAAACATTATTTAATGAAAACAGTATGTTTCAATATTGCATATGTTAAGAAAAACAACCAACAAATTCCACATTAAAAAGCACTTTTATTTACAATCTGAGAAAACAAATACATATAGGATACGCATTACAATGAAACAAATATTTCATATCATTGTTGACTTTATTTTTAAGAAAACTGTTCAATTAAAACAGGAAAATTCACCAATCATATTGGGAGAATTTTTAAGCAATATGAAGGAACTTAATATTGTGCAATGCTATTTAAATTGAAAAGGAAATTTTTAAGATATTTCATTCATCCCAGTTGAACAAATGCTGATTTTTTTAAATAGTTTAATATGAAAGCTGTTTTTAAAATGCATCACATTAATAAAAACTGTTTCTAGGACAACTATGACTTTTAGATAAAAAGAAAAGAAAAACTGCTTTCCCAAACCTTTTCACCCTAATGCATATTAAAACTGATTTCTTCACATAACATAGAAATTTTTATCCTTTTTGGTATCATAATAAACTTTAATAATAGAAAAAGAAATTCTGAAGAAACATGGGTTGGGTTGTTTTACCTCTGAGCGGCACTTTTTTGCACACCATGGGCTAAATGGCCAGGTCACATGGACCCCGAAGGCTCAGAGAAGGTTGGGGGAGGGGACCCACTGGAACAGCTGTTGGGAGAGAGATGGTAGCCTCCCGTCAAGGCCATCCAGCGTGTTCTTTAACGTGCACAGGGTATGGCTCTCCCGCACACGGGGCCACGGCTTAACGTCCCATCCGACCGGACGGCGGCCTTTTCAAACCCATCGGTGTCCCCTACTGACCGTGGGCAGGGCGGGGAAAAATCTCAACGCTTACCCAGCTGGGACTCGAACCTGGGAACTACAGATTACGAGCCTGGTGCGCTACCGACTGAGCCACCTCTGCCCCAGATTAAATGACATTGCAAAACTTGAATTAAGTAAAAATAAAGTACTGCAAGCAATATATATATCAACTATTGAACATTTTACTAACATTGAACAGATAGAATTAGCATCCAAAATTTTCATATACTTTTATAGAGGTCAAGCTGTTTCATACTCCAAATGTGCAAATCAAATTGAAGTATTAAAAAAATATCTAGATGTCATTTACATAAAGGTTGATGAAGTCACAAAAACAAACTATACCAGTAGGCTCTTAATAAGATTCCTTCCCAAAGGCAAGTCGATAAAGCAACTTTAAATTTGTATGGTGTCAAAAATATACAGAACAGAAAAAAATGTTTTGGTATTTTGTAAAGAGCATGTACTTAACATGTATGGGAACATATTAAAAAAAAACATTATTCTAATCTTGACCTTCTGCAGAGTTTTTTAAATTTAAGTCATTAACTATTATGCATATTTTAACTGTCATATCTGGTGAAGATACTTTCAAATGCTAAGAGCAACAGGGTATATTTCCTTTATAAACAGATATCCTTATACTAAAATTTTAATATTACTTGAACTCACTATCAGTGTAAAACCAATTATTAACAAAGAACTTGGAAGAAGAAAATATGTATCAGAACCAGTACAAGGTTTCTAATAACACAGTCAATCATCTCCCTCCAAGCGAAACTAACATCCCCCAATGATACAGAAAACCTTATTGATCTGTTGACCAGGCTAATTTTTAGGCATATCAAACACCCATTGGATATCACTAAGAGAAATTTAAAACATCCTACATTTGCAAGGCAGCAGAAGCCACAAGATATGCAAATACTGTATATTAAAGAAAATCAAGGAATAAATTAACTTCCTAAATCTCCCATGGCTTTTACAAAAACCAAAGATTGACACTTAAGTTTTTCTGCTTATAATGTTCTCAATTTAAAGTAATGAAGGAAAAATAATATTCAGAAAAATTCTATTTGCAGTTTAATGAGTTTCAGTTGGTCATTTCATCCAGAAACTGGTGGTATAAGTTCCTACAAAAAATTATAACTTTCAAACCCCCACTAAGTACATGTATAACAGAAGCAATGAAATGGATTGGAAAGAAAATCATATCATATACTGTAACATACTGCATCCAGTACTGAATAGCTGTCCAAACAAAAGCATCCACCACAAGTATTTGATGCATTGATAAAAATATTTAAAGACAACCAAAAATATAATTTATCTTCAGGGGTCCAGTCATAAGAGTATAGTGGGAAGTGAAAATGTTGTGGAATTGGCAAAAGATCACTCAAAAGTAACACTAAACACAAAATTAAGAAAAAAACCTACTGACAAGTGCAGGTAGAGATTCCCTTTGATCATAGATTTAGCCACAAAAGACATGTTAAATCAGTAAAATAAAAATGAAATAAATCTAGTAGACCCTGTACAGTAGCAGAATATAGTTAAAGGAACTGAAAATAGCTATTGCAGCTTGCATGCAATAAAATTTCCACTAAAATATTGCAAAATATTTGACAATAAAGTTAACCAGTTTTTGTCTAAAAAACAATGGTTGAAACAATAGCACACCATTCCAAAGGGTTTTCCACCATTGTACTTATTGGGCTATAATTATTTGAAGGTGGGTCTATGATGTTGTGGAGACTTTTCCATTACAGTGTATCATTACTTTCCAAAAGGCTTCATGCTAATTGACGAAAATGACAACCAGCTGTTTTTACCTCCCTCCAAATTTGATATTTCTTAACCTTCTTTTTAACATTAGGTACTTTAAGGTACTTGCAGACTAACCAAGTACACGAGCAGATGGACAATCCAAAGCCTCGTGTAATATGAAAAATCAAAAAGCATGTTTTATAGAAGATCCATGTTCAATTACTGGCTCAAAGCCTGTGGAAATTGTTTTCCAGATATTAAAGATGAATGAAGATTAATAATTTCTTTATTTAATTATCTTTATTTATCAATTTAAAATAAATTATCTGCATTGGGTGAAATTAAGGCATTGGATTCAGGACTCAATAAAACATTTACTTAAAAATATCAATCACTGATATCAAATTTGTAACATGATTGAGATTACCAAACATAAATTTTTGAATTATATTAAATCTCATAAGAGTAATTTTTAAGGTGTGAAATTAGACAATCAGCATTTTGACTTTAACACAATATCAAATTGTATAAAAATCTGAATATAATTTTTCTCAAAGTGAAAGTAACATACACAAATTAATCCACAATACCTCATTGATTTACTAACATTTAATCACTATCAAACTCCTTAAGTATTATGATGATAATGAGTATAGTGGAAAAATTACCTTGAGCCAGGTGAGATCCAAACACTAACCACCAGACATAGGGTCACTCAATGCCAGTGTTATAAAAGGGGTCCCAGCTGGGTCAACGTTGAGATTTATCTCCGCAAAATTCCCCGCCCTTCCCACGGTCAGTAGGGGACACCGATGGGCTTGGAAAGGACGCCGTCCGTCGGATGGGACGTTAAGCCGTGGCTCCATGTGCGGGAGAGCATACCCTGTGCACGTTAAAGAACACGCTGGATGGCCTTGACGGGAGGCTACCACCTGTCTTCCAACAGCTGTTCCAGTAGGTCCCCTCCCCCAACCTTCTCTGAGCCTTCGGGGTCCATGTGACCTGGCCATTTAGCCCATGGTGTGCAAAAAAGTGCCGCTCAGAGGTAAAACAACCCAACCCTATAAAAGGAGGACAAAAGAGCTAGAAATGGAGGACATGCTTTCTTTGTGAAATAAAATAAGTTTTTTCGTACTAAGTTTTTTGCCAAGTACTAACTAACAGTTGAATCAAAAAAAGAAACAATACTCATTAAATATACTATAAAATATATGGTGCGCTGATTTTTATTCCTATTTCATAAGCAATCAAAGGTTATTTCTCCTAAAGTGTCAAAATGATTAGTAACTATGCACTGTCATAAAAGGTAAACTTTCTGTTACTTCAAACTCTGACTGAGGTAGTGGTCAGCAATGATTTCAGTTTTGGCAGGGCATACTCTTGTATGAGAAGGCTCCTATAAACTAGAAGTAGTTCCTTAATTACTGCAGTCTTTTATGTTGCAAAAAAAGAAATCTTGCTATCAACTTTCACAGTTCCATCTATACTTGGTGGAAGTAAAAGTTTTTTCAGTTTTCTAAAAGCTCATACTTCTTCAATCTGACAGGTAAATTGAACATATTGAGATTAGAGAGAATTGGATTGGACTGTTTTACCTCGGAGCGGCACTTTTTTGCACACCATGGGCTAAATGGCCAGGCCACAAGGACCCCGAAGGCTCAGAGAAGGGTTGGGGGAGGGGACCCACTGGAACAGCTGTTGGGAGACAGATGGTAGCCTCCCGTCAAGGCCATCCAGCGTGTTCTTTAACGTGCACAGGGTATGGCTCTCCCGCACACGGGGCCACGGCTTAACGTCCCATCCGACGGACGGCGTCCTTTTCAAGCCCATCGGTGTCCCTACTGACCGTGGGCAGGGCGGGGAAATTTTGCGGAGATAAATCTCAACGCTGACCCAGCTGGGACTCGAACCTGGGAACTACAGATTACGAGCCTGGCGCGCTACCGACTGAGCCACCCCCGCCCCAGATTAGAGAGAATAGTAACTTTTACAATGTCAGTAGAGTTAATTTACATTCATGATTTGCATTTACAATAAATTATTTCATGGTTAACAATAAATATTATTATAGTCATGAGTTCAAGAAATTTAGAAAAGTACAAAAAATGAGTGCTTTAATTTTAGTTTGAAACATGTTATGAATTTACACAAAAAGGAGGACATTTCGTGCATTTTCAAAATTCTGAGAGGACATGAGGTGAAAAAGGAGGACTGTCCTACTTTTGGGGTACATATGGTAACCCTAACCAGGAAGTCATGAGTTTCATATCCCACCTGATTCGATTTTTTTTTCTTCTGCACCAATTGTCATCATGATATTTACACAGCTAAATAGCAATGAAATGCTGAGTAAAAGTATAGCATGATTTAACTAAAATTATATATATATAATATTAACTATTTATAATATTAACTAAAGTTTCAAGTTTCCTTTTTTTGTTTCTAGCACTTGTTACAATGTTATTGTTTTGGGCACAATAATTTTTTTTAGAGTGTATTTGTGGATGCTTTAAAAGTAGTTGAACAGTATATCCATTAACACACTGGTCATATAGCAAACATTCCCTCTCCATCAGTATCCGGATACTTTAGAGGTCAGAAAGCTTTCTCCCAGTTTTCTTGTCAAACATGCTGGTTTCTCTTTCAACATCAGATGGTGCAAAGTGGAGTTCACACACCTATGTATGCAAAAGAAATAGGGAATATGTACAAAAAAACCTCTGATGAATGATAAACATTAAAACAAAAATCCAAATACCAGGAATACTGTTCACCATACAGTAAAAAAATTTATTCAGAACTGAAGACTTTTTTCCCTTCGAAAGTAAAAGCTATAATTGTATTCAAAACAATTCTATAATCAGTGTATTTTCTAAGATTTCAATAAATATCCATAGTTGAAAGAATGAATTCTCCCAAGGAATGCACCTAGTTATTCTACCAGTAAGCTAATTTTTCTCAATATTTCTAGCACTTCTTTATCATATATAGTTCACCTTGAAAGCTAATGCTAACCATCTAATAGCATTCCACTACTAGAACTAACCATAAATTGCTTTTGGTAATGCCACTATAAGGTGATAATGTAAAATAAAATGCGAAAAATCCTACTGAGCTGAAAATCATTTAAAACAACACTCTTATGAATGAACGTTTAAAGGTTTGAAATATTCCAGTCCAGGAATTGAGCCTAAAAACAACTCCAGTAATAAGTTTATTGTTTCAGACAATTTCCTCTTACTGTGATTTTCAGTTTATTAGGCATAAATTTGTTTATATAGACAGCACCTGGTATTATAGGTATTAGGAATTGATTGGTCAGGAAGTTTACTGTTGTCGATAGTTTCTACAATAAACTTTTACCGTTACATATCAGTAAAATCAAAATACCTCAAATTTTTATGATAATTTTTTTGACTCCTTCAGTTGTAAAATCCAAACCAGTGGTCAGTACAGAGGTTAAACTTTGAAGTTAACTTGAAAACAATATTTTATGCATTTATGGTGTTTAATATATTTATATTCGTATAATAGATGAAATGACAGATATCCCCTAAAATATTCTCTAATATGATTATAGAATACATTTCTAACAAAATTAAAACAAAAGCTGCAGCCACATGCAATAAAGATATGGCAGTAGATTGTTATACTTTTATTATAATACACCTGACTTATCTCATTTTAGAATGAGTGCGATTGGAAATATATGCACTTTTAATCACTCCTTTCAATGTAGAAAAATTCTTCCTTTACTATTAAATCCTTTTTCAAAAATATCTTTTCATTTATTAATCCATATGTACATTAGCTGTATCCCAACCATTCTTTAATATCCACTACACCTTGACTTGATTTCAGAGATATAATTATGCAGATTAATTTCTTCATAAAGCCTGTCATACCTTTATTATAATATAGCTGATGTGTGAGGATGGCAAGACTTCAGCAGGAAAACAATACATTTTCACAAAGCTATCTCTAGTTTTGAACCTAGGTCCAATTTGTATCCAAGAATACCAACAGAACTAAAATAATTTCTATTACTTCTGCAGAGATTTTGTATTTAAAAGTAGGTTTTCCTATGGGTTGGGTTGTTTTACCTCTGAGCGGCACTTTTTTGCACACCATGGGCTAAATGGCCAGGTCACAAGGACCCCGAAGGCTCAGAGAAGGTTGGGGGAGGGGACCCACTAGAACAGCTGTTGGCAGACAGATGGTAGCCTCCCGTCAAGGAAATCCAGCGTGTTCTTTAACGTGCACAGGGTATGGCTCTCACGCACACGGGGCCACGGCTTAACGTCCCATCCGACGGACGGCGGCCTTTTCAAGCCCATCGGTGTCCCCTACTGACCGTGGGCAGGGCGGGGAATTTTTCGGAGATAAATCTCAACGCTGATCCAGCTGGGACTCGAACCTGGGAACTACAGATTACGAGCCTGGAGCGCTACCGACTGAGCCACCGCCGCCCCGTAGGTTTTCCTATTATCTTGCCTTTGGCTCATATATGTATTTCAAGTTTCACATTATCATCATATTAGCTTATACGAGAGATATAATTAAACTCTATGGTATATAAATATAGTGATATAACATTAGACTCTGAAACTCTCCCAACAAATGTATCAATTGCTTAACCTACTGCTGTAATCTATTAAATAAAAAGTCTACTGACTGTGAAATATTCTTTTCTATTTAAGCATTTTAACATATGTAAATTCGAAATTTAAACTTTTACCAAATAAAATTAACGTCAAATTAATCCATACAAGATCAATGATATTATATATATGTATATTACACAAGCGTAACATACAATAATTTAAACGATAATTTTCACTTTAGAAGTTCATAAATATGACAACAGATATTAATACAGAATAAAGTTCTCCTTACCTTGGATATTTTTGTCAAAAATATTTTTTCTTGTTCAGATTATATCTTCTGGAAATTTCTTTTCCTCGTCGTAATTGCCCCAGCAAGAGGAACGCAGCAGCGCGATGGCATTTCGCTAGAAGAATTATTGAATCTGTGCACACACCAAATCAAAAGCGGCAAACTTCTTGAACACTAACCAGAACAAGATGGAGGCGACAATGCTAGAATACCACGTTCTCCTGTGTTACGGCCTGGGTCGACTAAAATGACGTCATCAGCATCACTTCAGCGACTGGTATGGCCTTCTCCTCTAGGTGGTGTTGGCCAGGCTCGTAATCTACAGTTCCCTGGTTCGAGCCCCAGCTGGGTTAGCGTTGAGATTTTTGTCTCCTCAAAATTCCCGTCCCCCTACCCACGGTCAGTAGGGGACACCGATGGTTTGGAAAGGTCACCGTCCGTCGGATGGGACGCTAAGCCGTGGCTCCTTGTATGGGAGGGCCAAACCCTGTGCACGTTAAAGAACACGCTGGATGGCCTTTACGGGAGGCTACCATCTGTCTTTCAACAACTGTTCCAGTGGGTCCCCTCTCCCAACCTTCTCTGAGCCTTCGGGGTCATTTTACCCATTGTGTGGAAAAATGGATTTTACCCATTGTGTGGAAAAAACCTGGTCATTTTACCCATTGTGTGGAAAAAATGGATGGCCTTGATGGAAGGCTACCATCTGTCTCCCAACAGCTGTTCCAGTGTCCTCCTCCCCCAACATCTATGAACCTTCGGGGTCCTTGTGAGCTGGCAATTTAGCCCATGGTATGCAAAAAAGTGCCACTCAGAGATAAACCAACCCAACCCTTAATGTACGGAAACCATTATATTTGAAAGAATTCGCCCTCTCTTGTACCTCTTTACCCATCAACCTTCAGCGTATTTATTTATTTATTTTCCCAGCATCGATTGCCTGAAGCGAAGACTCATCAATTTCTCTT